>CAJNJA010011321.1:0-13720 GCA_905231915.1 Symbiodinium necroappetens | reverse complement strand
AGGTTTATTTAGGGTTTGGGATGTTTATTTCGGAACGTTAGAAGCGGTAGGGTGTAGTGCTTTAAGGTTGTGCGGCTTAGCAGAAATGCGGAAAGATTTCGGATTTAGGGTTGAACTCCACAGTAAAAGGAAAAGACAGGCCCATTTGCTGGATCCACCTTTTTATTCCACGAATCCAAGCTCCCACTCCCGCCCTAGCCACTAAAGCTATTTCGTGAACACTGGACAGCATCGGGCTCATCCCTATATCTAGCCACGGACTACCGCAGTCGTGAAACTCGATTGCATTAGATACCCTCTACTGAGCATCATCCCAGGACTTGATCACAAACCCCGACAGACCGATGGTCTCCCAAACACAAGTTTTGACTGCAACTGTTGGCGCAAGGTACGCGCCTCAGCGGGATCGGACACCCGCGGCTGGGAGGGTATGGGGTTCGTGGGTTGAGGATTTTGCTGATTTAAAATTACGGGCTTTGCCGTGTAGCAATCAGAACGTAGCAAGTGTTCGTTTTTGAGCCTGTAGCGGCTGATGCAGCAGGACAGGGAATGTTCGATTGCAGCGTGCACTAAAAACGCGATGTGTGTTCATGATGCGAATTCTGCAGCCTTCTGCTCGCCCAGCCATAGATACCAAGCTTCATTCGCGTCTAAGCGATGCCAAGCAAACTCGAAACGACGAAGATGGCTCTGGAAGCTGCGAAGTTGGAGGCCTCAACGCGCGTGTTTTTACCCCCCCCGTCCCACCTTGCTCCTGATGCTCGTCCTACCAGTTCAACCTTTCAGGCTGCGGCTGCACAAAGAAAGGTGGAGAGTCTTGAAGCCGAGGACACTTGTTCAGTATGCTCATGACTAGTCGCTTGCACTGCAACTGCGATCCTTATATACTTGAACAGAGGTTCAACGCTTGATCGCGAAGAAGAACAAGAAGCGCGCACGCGAGGCTGAGCAGGAGGTTTCTGAGGCGGAGGCCCCGGCAGAGCCGAAACGCAAGCGCCATGTTTTCGAGCATGGCAAATGCAGAGCCTGCCAACAGCGAGACCGTGCCCGAATGGGACTGATCGCTAAAGCTTCTGCAAAGCATGGGCAAGGAGGACCATGCTACCCACCCCCTCCTCAGTAGTGGCGGGTCTTTCGCGGCATGCGGTGTTTTGTTCTAACGCCTAGGCACTTAGGTTTCCTTGATGAGTTAATTGAGGCAAAGATATAACGAAACTGCTGGTAGAGTCTCAGGAAAATCCCCGAATATTCCGTCAAGATCAAACTAATAGAGCCCCCACGGCAGAAAATCGTAAATTATATAGTGCGTAAGCCTAATAGTAAGCATCGTTCACATAGCCTTCTGACATAATGCTTGCTAGTGTTTTTTCGCTCCTTCAGCATCATGGGCCTTCTACGTAAGTTCTCTTATTAATGCCTGTGCCTGTTGTTCTTTTCCGGAGTCGGCAATGCGTAGATATAAAATCTCTATCGTGCTTGTCGCCGCATAAGCGTCCCTGAGCCAGCTTACAGATTTGGACATGACGGGCCATACATAAGAATCCTGGAATAGCGCTAGCATGCACTAGCTGTGTATGATGTATTTTAGCTCGTGCGCGCTTGTGTCGGTTTCGGTTTCAGTCGCCCCCAAACCTGTATATACCGAGTATAAATCTCCGCCAAAGCCTCCAAAGCCATACTGGGGTCATGGTCTTTGGAATCGTGTCCGCTGCACTCACCAGAGTCTCCTAAACCACATGCTTTCACTTGCGTATCAGGGCCTTCGGAATCGCATCAGTTGCTGTTAATGTCAAGACTTTTAGAATCGTGTATGCTACTCTCACATGCGGATCATAGCATCCAGAATCGCGTCAGTTGCTCTCACTTCGGGATCAGGCGTTCTAAAATCGCGTCTGATGCTGTCACTTCGGGGGCGGGGTTTGCAGAATTGGCGTTTGCTGCCTTCGCTGGAGGATCAAGGCTTCCACAATCACATCTGCTTGTTTTCTTCGAGGGATAGAGCCTCGATAATCGCGTTTGCTGCTTTCACTTTCTTGGTTTTGGGACCAACGGCCGAAGGCTTTGGAATCGCGTCTGCTGCTTTCACTTCGCTGTCAGTGGCTGAAATTTCGCCTCTCCTGCTCATGCTTGCATTTCGTATGGTGCCACAATCACATCTTTTTGTTTTGTTTTCATTGTGGAGTATGGCTCCCAGGATGTTGATTCGAGCGTATCTAAAGCTACATTCCCACTGTTGCATAGTGAGCTTAACTGTCTCAGCTGGAGGTTTTAAGTAGCAGCGGGTTTCTGAAGCTGGCGAAGTCTCTTGACCTGTACCTTTCTCCTTGTCAACAACAACGACTGCCTGCAAGAGCAAACAGGTGCAGCTGTTTAATCCTGCAGGTATAGACCTTAGTATTTGATGGCTTCAGATGCGCCCAGGGGGAATTTCGAAGGAAGAAGCATCAGATCTAGGCTTCGGTTCTTGGGGGTTTTCGGCTTGAAGTCAATGGGGCAGTGACGAACAGTCCCAGCAAGAAATGGTATTATGGGATTTTCTTGAGGCTGAACATATCATGCCTTGTGTAGGCAACCAAGACGGTTATGATGCATTTTCGGTCAGGCATGCTTTTGGTGTTTTCGTACGAATGTCCTTTCCTCTTCACTAAGCCTTAGATGGCCTGTCATGAGCGGACACGCATACACAGATTATTTGCGCCGGTTATAAACGCAGACGTGCAGTCGTAGAGAGCCGGTGCCTGTGGTGGTGTAAGAGGAGTAATTAGTAGCAGTAGTAGCTGTAATTAGAAGCAATAATATCGTGAGAATAATTTCAATAATTGCTGTTATTACAATATTATCGTTAGTATTATGAATATTATTATTATTATAAGTAGTAGTAGTAGCAGCAGTAGTAGTAGTAGTAGCAGCAGTAGTAGCAGTAGTAGAAGAAGTAGTAGTAGTAGTAGCAGAAGAAGAAGAAGTAGTAGTCGTAGTAGTAGTAGTAGTAGTCGTAGTCATGATGGCCATCCCCAGATGCTACAACCACAGTCTCGCAAAGTGGAGCAGCTACCCCCCAAACAGACCCCCAGAATTTCGCCTCGCGGTTGACCTTCCCGGAGTTGTCTACATCCAGAATCTCAAAAAGCTCCTCGGCAGGGAGGGTTTTGCTGTGGCGCGCCTACGTGGGCAGGGAGTCAGAGAGTTCGGGGTTTCGGGTTTCAGCTTGGGGTGCTCCGAGCGCTTCGCACTGCATGGTCAAGACATTACAAACAGAAGAAACCGGCCCAGCATGTTCAATCTAATGTGGCACTCGAATCTGACCCTTTAGCCTCTAAACCTCACAAGCCCTGCTTGCTCAAGTGCCCTCCCCTGATTTGCAGCCGATGGGCAGTCATGCTGTCAACGGAGGCGCGATCCAAGATCTTGGTTGGCGTCCCACTCGAGTCGGGCTTGGGGTTGAATGCTTTTTAGGGTGTAGGGTTTAGGGCCCCTTTTTCTGAAACTTTTGCATGACCTAAGCCTAAAACCCAACAGAACGGAACCTTACAAAGCAGCTCTCAAGTACTTGGAGGAGAGCATACCGCACGAACGCCTCTGCTCTCCAGAAGGGGATGCTTGGTAACCCACGGCCGCATCAACCCCAAACTCCTCGCGAACCCACCACCCCCAAACAAAAACAGTTCCCCGAAAGCAGGCTATTTTGGTGGGTTTAGGGTTTGCAAGGATCCGAAAGACTGCGAACCCCACAAAACCCCAAGGCCCAAACCACAAACTGCCGAATAAAACCCGTAAAGATGAACCATCCAGGCGCGTGAGGGGGAACGTTTCGCTTCAGCTCGAACCTTGCTTCAGGGTTCAGGGTTTAAGGCTTTGGGTTTAGGAGTTTAGGGTTTAGAATTTAGTTTATGGTTTAGGACCTCTTTCTGTCCACTTTGTCCCGGGCTGAAGACAGTTTAGGGTTCAGGCGGTAAGATTTCGGGCTTAGGGTTTGGGGTTGAGGGTTAGGTTGAAAGGAGCTGGTGGCCTTGACTAAAGAGGTGGGCAAAGAGATCCTCGTAAGCCTTGAGGCCTTGAGATCGGAGGCTTCCGGTGGGTTCGCAGTACGCGAAGGCTATGCCCAAAGGGTCCAAGTAGCAGTATAGTAATCTCTGCTACGTAACTAAAGGCATAATGTCTACTCTTAGTTCCGAAATGTCTACAAACCAAGAGCCTAGAAAAGTGAGGTGGCACTTGGACCCTGTGGGTGTGCACGTACTGCATTGCAGGATCCAGCCCTGCCAATCCTCCCAGAGACAAAAACACCAAACAACCACGAAGCAAAGCCATCCGAAAAGGTCCGAGCCAACCACCCCTTTTGGGGCACTGTACAAGTTGTTAGATCTGAACCGAATATCATATAACCTAACCCCAATACTATGTTACGAAATCTCACGACATGATATACCAGCGAAAGACTCCAACACGTCAGGGCTCTTCAGCCACCCCCGCCGCAAAGCAAGCTCCAAATGCCCCTGAAGGGGCTTATGGGGCTTGTAGGGTTTAGGGCTCAGGCTTCTCACGTTTGTCTGGTTGGGCTTTAGGATGAAACGCCAGATGGCTTCAAAAGTTTATGCGAACTCCCCTTGGCTGTGTACATGATCTCGCTTTTCCTGGGGCAAGCGATGTTGGAGAGGCTTTCGTCGGGTGAACTGAATGCCGTGCTTCCTGAGGTTGCCGCCCCTGCACTACCTTTCTAACTGGGGCTCTTGCAGTCATTGTCTCAACGACTTATGGAGTCCCAAAATACAAGGCCCCTGGTCATCACTTCCCTAAACCCTAAACCGCTGCGGCTCCAAACCAAAGAAATGCAAAGCGTCATCGTGCTCAAGCAGTTCCTAGACCCCCTTTAATTGAGCCACACCGAGGATCCTGCCATAATCGAAAGGCTATATTCCTATTCCTCGCCCTATTCCTAATGATAAGCCATAAGCCGATGATTAAGAAACCCTAGTATTTTTGAGGTATACCGCTTGCAATAAACCACCTCAAAAGTTTCAAGGCATGCTGCTCGGCTAGTGGAGCTGGCCTACATCCCAAACCCTATCTAAAGCCCAAATTTGGGTGCAAGCTGAACAATCCGCATGTATACAACACAGGGTATACTTCTGTAAAGCCTAACTGTAGATGCCTACACCAATTCTATAGTTACATGCTTGACTTGAGGAAGCAGCTCTCGCATCTCCTCCAGAATGATTTCGCCAGATGAGTCCGTGTCGACCATATCGAAAAGCCTTGTGCAAACGAGCTGGTGGGCTTCGGGGTTTCTAGGTCTCTGGGGGCTTCTTAGCGTTGTAATGGGATTTCTAGGTTCTTTAAAGATTTTTAGGGGATTCACGCTCTCACGACTCGGCACAGCTGGATGCGGTCTCATTTCTTAGGGTGCTTTGCACCAGGACGGCTTTAGGGTTTCAAGAGTTTTTGGGGGACGTTGAGACTTGATTCGGCTTTCAGAGGTGTTTGTGGTTTTGTGGGGCTTTTGTCATGGGTTCGGGTTTCAGGGAATTTCGTTTTCACAGCGTGGCGACTCGGTGAACGGCGGCGCATCGCCTGTTGGCTGCTCAGGTCTCGGGGTAGGTCGCAAAACGCCACACTCTGAAACCCGCCACACCCTGAACGCCCTACGATCCGGGGCAGGTTCTAGAGGCCTTTGGGTTCAGATCGTGCATCACGTCGTAGGGAGGTGGGGTTTACAGTCCGAGAGATTGTGGTGTGACACACTGCAACGCGACATGAAATGTCATGATATGATGCCGCGTCACTTGGTGAAAAGAAGATACTGTGTGTAAGGGCCAATTTTAGGATTTGGGGTGAATTATAACATAGTTCTATTCCGGACTACAAAGGGGATATTACTATTGCTATTATTACTATTGTTATTATTCTTATAATTATTATTTGTATTTTTGTCATTATGTATGTATTGCGACGCCTATATGTCAACCCCCTCCATCCTGCACACCCGAATGTGGTGAAGGGGCGACACGATCTCGGGGAGCATCTGCTTCGTGGTGACGAGGGCCAGCCTTGCTAGTACAGATACGTACATAACTAAACCAACCATACATATATATATATGTATGTATGTATGTATGTATGTATGTATGTACGTACGTATGTATGTATGTATGTATGTATGTACATATCTGTGCATGCATGTATGCATGCATGCATGTGTGCATGCTTGTGTATATTACTAGGCTGCGGCTGCATTGCTGGGCTTTACTTGCAAGCTCTAAAAGCGAGCGGGCATACGACTTCCGAACCTGGACTTCTTGCGTGGGCTGGAAAGGGGTACATATCGGTGTCCAGCCTTTTTCCATAGCCACCCTTAAACCGAATCCAAAGATTGCGGCAGATCTGCTTGACGCTGAGATCAAGAATTCCATGCTTGTCGCGATGGTGGCATCAACTACAATAAACACAAAGCTCAAGCAGACCTCAAACCCCGTGGCCAAAATCTTTGCACGTAGATCCTGAACCCTGAACTCCGCACCCTGGACTCCCAAAACTACTTCGCCTTATAACCCCGAACACGCTCTAAGACTAAAAAAATCCCAAAGAACGAAGCGAAGCAAAGTCCGGGCACTTCTGTTCCTCCTCTCTGTCCTGGCGGGCATGCTCGAGGGCACCCTCGACGATGACGGCAGTGACGAGGTTCCTTGTGCTTAGGATTCAGGGTTTGGGATTTATAGAGATTTTCCCTCTAGGGCTTAGGGACTTGAAGGCTTCGGCTAGGGCTTAGGGACTTCAAGGCTTCGGACAAGGGGGTTCTGCCCCTCGTCTCAGGTCTTATCTGTGCCCGGGTGTTGTCGCGATTGATACGTCCACTGCGTGGGTACAGGCTGTACATAGGTTTTGGGCGGACTGCGTGGAAGGCCCCTTTCGTTTACGACTCAGTCAAGCCCTGAACCTTGTAGACTCTCGCTGCTTCAACCCTGAACCCCCAAGCATATGCTACGCCAACCGTCCGAAGGAGTGTGAGTGGGATCCTAGCGCACGAAGCTCTAATATAGCGCCATGATACGAACTGCAGCGCTGTGGGTATAAACCCAAACGGCTTCTGCATGCCTTCAAGCCTCTGGCTGGAACACAATCGCGACTTCCATTTTAAACCCTCGCCTGCGACGTACTGAGGCGCAAAGCTGAAGCCAAGGAGGTGGAGTTAGCTTTCGCTCACTGCCGCTTGCTAGAGCACTTCAAATTGCCTTCGTCGTTGGCTTAAGGTACACACTGCAAAGTTAAGCGAGATGGAAACGATGGCCATCCTGTGATTGGATCTTGAAGAATAGCAGGTGGGCTTGTGATCTGTGGGAATGGTGGGCTCGGGCTAACGATGTCTGGCGGTGGCTGACATGAACCATGGGAGTGCCACCAACGTCTCAGACCATGTCAGCAAAGATATTGTACCATGTTATACTACACAGATGTGTTGCATAGTGCATTAGAATCAAATATTTTATAACATAGTATACATAACATTAAATGAAGTATAGTGTCCTAGCCAATAGAACAGAGCGTAACATAAGGCATAACATAACATAATAGCATGTACAGCCACACAGTATAATATACTACAGTGTAATATGGCGACGTATAATGTGATGAGGAACCATGTAATGCAATATGACGTGGCGTAACAGAAAATACATTACAACATGACATGCTCCAAAACAAATAAGATAAGATGATATTTGGAGCCCTCCACCCTACACTCGTAAGTTTCTGGTTGTAAGTACATGTAAGTACCAAGTACTAAGCACGCTATACACTCCGAAGCAACGACAGCCCCGCAGTCAATCTGTGGAACAACTCCCCCTCACCATCCCCTGAGGTTTAGCAGCAACATGCATATCAGATGCCAACCATCTGCGTATGTGTAGATATATTGCAGTATATGTATACAGTACACAAACTACGAGAAGATATAACTACTGGACAACATAATCGATGAGAACAAAGGGCCAAATCATCTCACATCATATCATGTCATATCATAATGTATCATGTTACATTGCATCATGTTACATTGCGTATTATGTTAGAAAAGAAAGGTTGGAACAGATTCGACCAGGTATGGTTCTACGGCATGATGAACATGGTGTCCTATTACGTTATACTAAAATACTATGCTATATTTTGAAATGAAAACCAATTTGGGCAGACTACAGTATTTGTAGTCGCTATAACACATTGCAACACTCTCTGTTGTAATATATCATACTATGTTTCACTATTGAACGTGCAACATAACATAGCATAACATGGCGTAGAATAACATAGCATAACATAACATTGCTACCATAACACAGCATAGCAAAACGTACCACAGCACAACAATTTAGCATAGTACTAAAGTCGGTACTTCACACTATGTCACTATGTCTATATTGTCACCTTCGTGTACATACACACATTACTTGGCACGTGGCATCTTAAACTTTACAATATACTACAGTATTCTATTGTAATATGCTATATTGTGTTACTATTACATTGCATTTTACCGTGTTCTCCTGTTTTCTTTGTACCACATTATGTATATTAAGAATGTCTGAAATTTGGTTTCTCGGTGTCAGGTTTACGATTGGACGGGGCGCAGCAGGAAGAAATAAAGGGCCAGATAGGGCTGCTGCTTGGTCAAGGGGAGGTAGATGTCGGCGATGGAGTCCTCACGGAATTCCATGACGTCAGAGCTCGTGCAAAGCATCGATCACATTTCCATCGGGTCTTCCCTTTTACACCTGGGCTATGAATGTCGGGTCCTCTGTAAACCCTACACCACAAAACCCTGAAATTCCTCTATTCGTCTGTGCTCTTTAGTATTTATAAGCCCTTGTCACCCCCAACCCTCCCCTCCACCCCAGCTGTCAAGGTCTTGTGGACGAGATGCCGCTTAGCGTAGGAGGCAGGCACCGCTCGAAAGAGCGGTGAAACAAAACCGGGATCTGCCTACTACCTAATCTCTACACCCTGGTCCACCTACTTAGTTTACAAACCATGCCAGAGGAGTGAAGTGGGTCAACCTCGCCAGTGCGCTCTGCATGCAGGGTCGTCGGTTGTTGGTGGTCGAGCCGAATGGATCACAGCCGGGTCCTAACCGTCACACCTTAGGGCTTATGGTGTTCGAGGGCTTCTGGTTTAATTATAGGGTTTTGGGCAACTGAGGCTTAACCAGAGCGAGATTTCGACCCAAGGTGCATTCGGGGTCCTGCCTTAAGGGTCTTCATATTTTTGGGAATCTTGAAACTGAAGATTTCTGAGGCTCCGCAGACTTGATTCCGGATTCACTGTATATTGTATGACCTTATACTATATCAGAGAGCAGAGAGAGGTTAGGGCCATGTGGCAGAGGAGAGCCACAATTAATGCGTGTAGGTGTGTGTATAGAGAACACAAATGAAGAAGGAGCAGGGCTTGGCCGAGGACCCGAAGACGGCGAAGCGGCAAGTGGATCCTTCGAGTGAGCATGATGTTTCGGAGCCGAAGAAGAAAAAAGAAAAGATAATACTAAAAGAAAAGAAAGAAAAGGAGGCCCGAAAGGAGCCCAGCCCAAGCCCGGAAGAAGAAGAAGATGCTGAAGAGGAGAGTCCTAGCCCCAAAAGGGGTCGTACCTCCGAGCGGGTTCGTAGTTCTGGGCGAGCTCGCAATGAGCGAGATCGCAGCCGTAGCTACCGATCGAGGCGAGGTAGCTACCGCCGTCCCCGTGGCTACGATCGTCACTACCGAAGCGGTGACAGTCGTGGCTATCGCAGGTACCGAGACAGCCGGTCCCTCCTACACGGATAACTGGGGCCTGCCAAGACCTTTAGAATGACCATATCCTGCAACCATTGACCGCCTTGCAGCCCTGCACCATGCACTCTACACTGCACTCTACCCTCAATCCCAGACCCGAAACCCTGAAAACCCTGGAAACCCTAAACCCCAAGACCCTTTCCTTTGCATCTGAATCCCTCTAACCTTTCCAGCACGGATTGAGGTGCCGGTCAGCCCCCTCCAACCCCAGACCCTAAAACGCTTAAGCCGCCGGTCCATCGTTGCGAATTGCGTCAGGGTGATCATCGTCACCCCAAGGGAGCTGAAGTTGTCAGACCTTCCGAGAGGTTGAGGCTTTTTCAGGGGTCTTAAAGGGGTTAGCGGGGGTTAAGGTTGTGTCTTCTTCTTCCGGGTTTCTTCCGCGTTGTAATAAGGGCTTGAAGTTCGTGCTTTCTTGTCGGCTCTTTTTCCTCCTCGCCGGAGCTAAACTTGTGCAGTGAGCGGAAGGCTGCACTACTTTTATTATCTGTCGCGTCGAAGGCCTGCGGGGCTTGGAGCATATGGAGCATGAGGATCTCGTAGTCTGGGTTACGGCCCCAAGCCCAAACTCACTCCTATGTCAGACCACAGGGTGTAAAGCAGGAGGGCCCCGGAGCCATGGCCCGGAACCCTGAAAAAGAGACAACCTAAAAAACCTGCACCGTAGCAACTCTGTGCAGGTGGGAACCTGGCTTACGGTTACTGGTCGTCGTCACCAAGCGTAGCCTGCTCATAACTCAACACCCAAGACAGCATACCAGCAAATGAACCCAACTGTGCGAAATCCCCCGCTAGTATCAGAAAGAGCGCATGCAGTGAGGGTCGCTTCTGCAATAATTACTGCAGGCTGACAAACCCCGCCATGCCAGCAAGCACCGCCCCTCACCAAAAGCCACAGCTCCAAACGCGAACTCCACCTACAAGTACCATACCAAATCCAGCCGTGCATCGGCTTGCGTCAAGTCTGGGGAGCTTGCCGAAACCGCCAAACCTGAGTCCCCAAGCCATCGGGCGCCGAGAGGCAGGATCTCTCTCGTGTCCTCGTTGTTACGCAGCGTTTCGTCGTTGCCTGTGTGCAGTCTGTGCAGAGCTGAGGGCTTCGGATATTTCGGCCTAGGGCTTGCAATCGGTGACGCGAATAGGGTTTAGGCAGAAGAACAATGAAGCACCTGATGATGGTTCTCCTTGCTGCTGTTGCCGACCTAGCTGACAAGAATTTGTCGGATTGCTTGGTACATGTTGGTCCGAATGAGTTCTGGGTTTATGCTTGTGGCCCATGGCACATTTGCAGATGTTGTTGATGCTCTTGCTCACACTCAGGAAGTCTTGATTGTCACTCATGCCTGCCTGCATGTCGAAAAGTCCTAAACCCTACTCTAAACCATGCACCGTCGAGTGGAATAATGACCAGGCCGCTGATCAGCTCAAGCGCCAACACGCCGAAAACGTAGAGGACCAGGAAAAGCCTTGGGGATCCGCCACCCCCCCAGGCATCAACGTATCGTAATGTATCATATATATATATATTGATATAAAGTAAACTCTATATATATATATGTATATATATATATGCATCAACCCTGAACCGAATCGATGGTTTACGCTCTCACAACTCGGAGGAGCCAGGCGACTCCTAATCCGAGCCGAAGCCCCAGAAAGCAGAACCGAGGTGAATCTCCTGGCTAGCTACGAAGCCCGTGGCGATGTTCTGTCTCTGGACTTTTTGGTAGGGCCACCCCGGCTACGACATGGCTGCTGATTGTCGCACATTCAATCTTCATCAATAGCCATAGCTGCTAGCAGTTAAGGTGCGTATGACTATTCTACTCTGTCTCAGATGTTCAAGGCTCTTTCTGGAGTTTGCTATTTCCGAGCCTTGTTGGTTTTGGCGAAGTTTCAGGCACATTTGCAGCTTCATGTACGATGTTTCTTGTCGTGTGCCTTTGATGGCTTCGCAGCGGGCATTTCAGCAGTTCTGGGCCAGTAGGTTGACTAGCTGGCCCGTACACACCACAGCCTTCGCAGCCAGAACTTGAGACAGCAACAGAACGAGCTGAAGCACTTCTTCCAGAAACCCTGAATTGTAACGACGCCTAAACCGAAACCAACATCCAAAGCCCAATGGAAGCCCGAACCACAACGCAGCGTCACATGCTTCAAACCCCGGAAGCCCATGTAAGCCTTGACCCAAACACGCCCCAGAAACGATGCCAACTTTTGCAGAGGCACAGTGCATAGGTGGAAATCATCCTTGGCTGCGGGAAAGTGTGAACCCTTCGCTTTGCAGTGGCTGCTGTAATGTAGAACATTTGAGAAGAGCTCCTCAGCAGTCTTCAAACGCTTTGGGAACGTTATTTTCAGGGCATGTAGTACAGACTTTCGAACTTTTGGTGGGTTTGGATTCAATCGCATATTGCACGACATGCCAGGTGAGCCTCCAACAAGGGGTGGGTGATGCACAGACTTGGGTTTTGGCCTGCCAGCCTCACAGCATTGCAATCCTCAACAAGGATTTTGCCTTGCGCACTCCCTATCATTCTACCCCCACTGCGTGCGCGCCTCAGTTTATGTACTGCAGGTACCTTATACTAAGATGAGGGGTCTGGGTATAGTTGGCATTTTCGATTAGTCGAAGCCCTACGCGATGACATGTGCTTTCTGCACCTACTGGCCATCGGAGGCCGGATACATACGACTCCCACAAGGGGTTTAGAGTTTAGAGTTTAATGTGTCGGGTGTAGGCCACACTGTGACTTAGCAACCTTGCTCCTGCCAGCTGCTTTGCGGGGCTAACACCCTAAAAAACAAACCTGTAAGTTTAAGGGGTTATAGCATACTTTCGAAACCCAAAGGTTTCGATGCTCTCTTACGTCTGGGTTCTTGTTGAGGATTCTTAGATTAAGTTACCATACAGGAGAACTTAAAGCCCTAAACAAGAACCTAGACCTTCAATGTCAAACAGCACTTAATCTTTGCAGGACACTAACTTTTAACCCTAAACCCTAAAACCCTAAACCCGAAGCCTACAAGCTGAGTCTAGGACTCGCTCATCAAGCTTAAGCTGAGCTCCAATGCCTAAGCGCTGCAAAAGCCGAGAAGGTCTGACCTTATCTGGAAAGTTTATAGTACAACTTCCGGGGTTGAATCAAACGATTAGCGCAGCAATCATCATCAGAATACTACACCTTACACCTCAACCTTTTATTTGTTGGTGGGTTTAAGCCCAAACCCTAAAGCCCCCACAAAGCCCGCCAGGAAGCGTTTGACCGGAGTTCACCAAGCCGTAGACCAGCCTATCAGGATGTCAAGTGCGGGTTCAAGTCTTTGTTGCCTGCTTGCTACCCTAAACCCTAAACTGCCCTAGACCCTGAACCTAGGGGGATGGAGGGCCTCCCTGGCCCGGAGGCCTACCCCACCACAGTCCCCATCTGCAAAGTCTGTGCGGCCGACGAATGTGCCCCGTAAACCCTGCCCGGGGCTCCAAGACTGAAAGCAAGTTGCACGATTCGTCTGGAGCGCCGGGGTCTACCGGAAAAGTCTTATCCAAACTCTCCTTCTTTCCGATCCTCGTTCCTTTCATGAGGTTTGTTTGGTTGCAGCACATGTTGGCAGTATGTAGCCCACAAAATCCTATGCCGGATCCTCAAAGGACTAAGACGCTCTTGCAATGAGGGCCCTCGCAAGGAGCCGAGTTTGAGAGGCCTCGGAGGGTTGGGACCCCACACAAGGTCCCAAGCCCAGGATTCGGGAACCTGTGAGGACTTACACCAACCCACAGAGAGAGGGAGAGAGAGCGAGAGAGATACATGTGTGTCTTGTCTAATAAGTCCAACAAATCTAAACATACAATATATATATATTAGACCCTTCCTCTAACGGTAACTCTTTACCGTGTTGGGAAGCC
>CAJNJA010011320.1:17669-39440 GCA_905231915.1 Symbiodinium necroappetens | reverse complement strand
TTACGGGTTTAGGGTTTGGGGTTAGGGTAGTGTGGGATTCCTCTACGGGCTCCTGTAATGGTGTCCATAATCTCAGGTACAGGGGCTTTGGGTGTGGGACTAGGGTGTAGTTGCAGGTGTACGTTTATATATTTGGCATATGCCTACATAGAAGCGGTGTGGGGTTCTCATGCTACGGGAAAGCGCAAACCGCATGTTTATACAAAGCTTTTCTCGCTTCTCTAGCGACTGCCGGATTGCTGCCGCCCTTCTTGTCACCGTAAGCCCCCCAAACAGCTAAACCCAAAACCCCAACCGGCCTACCACAAATCGCTCACCAACAGCTGTGTGGTTTGGGTGTTTAAGGTTTCTATAGTCTAGAGTTTGGGCCTGCAGCACTAAGGAGGTAGTAGAGAGTAGAGGCCAGGGTTCGGAGATTGGGGGCTTTCGCTGTTGAGGGTCTGAAAACTCCCCTGGAATCAAAGTCGGGGCTGAGTCGGGGGATGATCCTTGAAGCCATAACCTGCTATTCCTCCGGTGCCGCCAGCAGCAGAACGTCTGTGAGCGCTTTGATGTCAGGCCGCCAGGGCCTTTTCGGTGACCTTCCGCCGGAGATGAGACTCTTGCGCGAAGTTCTTGCCGACAACGCTCACCACTAGCCATGCCGGCTCTTTATCAACAGTTGCACTTTCACCCCGAGCTTCGCCAAGCTAACGTATGCCACCGCCGGTGCTTCAGCACTTTCCCGGGAGAGGCTTCATCCAGGTAGAGGATAAACTGCCATGGCTGCTCCATGCAGCAAGGCAAGCTGCTCGCACTGCCGATGAACAAGATCCTGCATCAGCTGCTTTATGGCGATTATTGACTGGTTTTTGTTAGGGAATTCAGGGTCTTAAATTATAGATGCCTTCAGTGTTCTGCTCTAGCGAGAACATGCTGATTAAGCTATTCTCGAGGGATTCGGGAGTTTCTGGGGCTACACCAGAATCGTACTTGCGTGCACGCAAAACTCTAGTCTTGCAGAGCAATATCCTTGAAGCCTTGGTCACGGGCTAAAACTTGAACCCTAAAGCCTAATTTCTACAAATCCCTGATAACACCCTCACAGACCCTGTAAAACCACATTTCAGATATGACTTCCATCTTCTCGCCTAAGCTAGCCGGGAATCCTAAACCCTAAACCCTGAGGTAGACCCGCGATTCTGGACAAACCCTAAACCCCTAAACCCTAGACCCTAAAACCCTAAACCCTAAACCCCAAAAGCCCTAATTAAACCCTAAAATTCTGGCTTTGCTCTCTTTCTCTTCTGACTGGTTCTTAGTAGGGAATGGAGGAATGGGTTATTGGGACTACTATAGGAGACCTTAAGGGACCATCATAGGGATCCATTCCCCCATTCCCTACTAAGAACGAGGGAGTTTTCAGTTGCATTGGTGGAGGCCTGGGGTTTCTTTAAGGGGCTCCTTTTTTGGGGTTTAGGGTTTAGGGTTTAAAGTCTAGGGTTTAGGGCTTAGGGTTTAGGGTAGTATCGGGCTCCTTTGAGGGTGGAGTTTGGGGTTTAATAGGGCTTCGGGTTCAGGTGTGGCTGTAGGCTTTAGAACTTCGGGTTTTAAATGGGAATCTTTCGGACTTAGGGTTTTTGCGGTTGTGTGCTGGTTTCCAAAAACCCCCCGACGGGCCAAGAGGGCTTTTGGAATTAAGCTTAAGGGCTTCACTTCTCGCTTTTGCTCTGATCCATCTGTGATGCCGGATACAGGCCGATCCGACGCCCCTCTAGTTTTATATGCTTCAAGCCCTCGGTATGTTGAGACCAATTAGCGGTTTGGCTTTGATGGTGGGCCGTGCGATTCTTGTCCCTAAATCCCCAAAAGTTCAGAGACCCTCCACCCCCCCGCCTCCCACCCGTCTCGAAACCCTCCACCCTAAACCCAGAATGCGTCGCAGGCACGATCCCGCACTTGCTCGAAGGCGGAGATGCTGGCGCAGCGTGCCTGGAAAGAGAGCATCGACCCTTAATGTATATCTAGTACCTTCAACCGTATCGAAACGGAGCCCTCGGAAAAAAGCCGCTGATACCCCGACGCCTCGCTGTGGAGCACTGTCGGGCCAACGACAGGCAGCTCGGACTGCACAGCTCCGCCTTTCTGCTTAGGTTGACGCGTGTTCTGGTTCAACCTTAAAGTTTAGGGTTTAAGGGGTGCCGGTTTCAGTGTTCGGCTTGGGTTTGGGGTTCGGTTTCCGAGCTTAGAGCATTTCGAGTCCATCGTTTCTGTTTCAGTGTACGAGGTCCTGCTCAGCCGTTTCGGCTGGACCAGCATCATTCTGTCTTCGGGTTCAGTGTATCAGGGTGCAGGACATGCGTAGATATTTGCTCTTGCGATTGGGGCCGAGCTGGTACCTCTAAGCTTGTCTCATGTCTGTATGGCCAGCCTTGAAAGCCGAAAGCTTCGAACTAACTGACACCTTCAGCCCTCACGTGCACATCCCGAAAGGTTCAAGTTACATAAATTAAGCTACTTACAAAATCAGAGAGTTGGCATGCTGGTCCCATGCGGATCTCTTGGCATGCTTTGCCTGTTTCTGGTGATTTAGGCATGGATGAGCACGGCGAGCGGTTTAGAGCTTGGGTGTTGGGCTTCCTGAGCTCCCACATCCAACACCTCCCAACACTGTAACACTCCAAAGCCGGGTCATGGTAGCCCATAGTTACTCGACCATAGAAGAATCCTCCAACCAACACATGTCAAAGGCAGCAACTCGAAGCTAAAGTCGAAGTCTAAGTCAGAGCGCATCCCGAAAGCTGCGACTTTCAGTCCGCCCGCCCTGTCAGGATGATGGAAAAGTCGCCTCTGCCCGTAAAAATCAGCTTTAACGATTCCCAGAAAACCCAATACCCAATACCCCTCAATTAAGGAATACACCTTAAACCATAATATTAAGGCCCCCATAATTTAAGGCATGTTCCTTAATTGCGGGGTATTCGGTTCTCTGGGTTAGGGGGGCCCAATCTCGAGCGTCTAATTGGATGCAAGGGCAACTCCACCTTGTTTGGGGCTACCGAACATTCTTAACATCGTAGCCGACTTATCTTAAACCCGAACTCTAAATCCTGAACCCCTAAACCCTGACGCCTAAACCCCTAAACCTAAGACCCTAAACCCTGATCCCTAGCCCCTAAAGCCTAAAACATTAAACCCTGATCCGTATCTTCATGACGGCGGCCTCCTGCAGAGTGGCTCCGCTTCCTGCAGCAACGTGCCGACGCCGAGCTGCGCTTGTTTGTTTTTTCTACGGGGCTTGAGGATAGGCTAGGGCTCTCATATAGGGTTCCTGGAGGGTTCTATAAATGGTCGCCCGAAAAGCCCGAATTACCTACATGGTAGAACTGAGGGTTGTTATAGTAGGAATTTCTATTGGGGTTCGGGCAGGTTTCCCCCGTAGAGGTACTTAGAAGCCTTTGGGCTGGGCTGATGCGCGACCCAGAAAGCCTAAACCAAGAAAAGCCTAAACGCGAACCCCTATATCCGAAACTCCCGAAACCCTAAACCAAAAACACCTAAACCCGAACCCCTAAGGCCGTTGGAGGCTCCTCTAGTATGGATTCCAGACTTTCGGTTCCGGCATGCTGGTTTTCGCGCATGTGGCTGGCAGATGGTTGTCCCTAAACCATAAACCCCAAATGTAAAACGCAAGTATTCCCGGCCCTGGGATCCTAAACAGTAAACCCTACTGACACTTGTCGCCATTCTAGTTAATATATATATATATGATGGTGAATATGTATTCAAATTGGTTCTTCATTTCTTTATTCTAGCTACACAGCCCCCCATTTTTCTACTGGAGCGATCTCAAGCAGAAAGAAGCTGCAATCGCCAGCCCTTCGGACCTCTTCTTTCCATGGCGCTCTCGCTTCACCACCTCAGCTGTGCTTGGGGTAGTCTAGGGGACTTGATAAATAGAATAGGGTGTTGGGGTATACTGCACTGTAAGTATATAATAGGAACACAAAGATTACGTAATGTTGATAACTATTCTGACCCTTCCATCATCAAACCGCACACCCATGGCTTTGGGGCCTGGAGTTTAGATTTTACTGAGGGGATTCGTCGGTGATGCTCTCGAAGAGCTCATAAATCAAAGCACCAGGCCGCTCCGAACTAACCCTGAGCTGAATTCTAAGTTGAAGCGGTCAGGCTGAACTCCATAAGACTGAAAGGTTTAGGGCTTTAAGGGCTTAGGGCCCTTAACCCTAAACCCTTAAACAAAATAGATGACCATGGACTCCGGGTCCCTACTTGCTGCTATGGATCGTAGGAGCATGCCGGGCCAGGGTTTCAGGGTGTAAAGTTTCGGGGTCTTCGACAGAAAACGATCTCCGATCTGTGAAGGCTTGTCGAGCCCCACCAAAAACAGCCCACACAGTCGACTGGATGTTGCATGTGATGTACCCATAGGCCCCTAAGTAGTTCCTTTTTGGGATTACCTTATAGGATTCTAAATATAAACCGCAAAAAGGAACTACTTAGGGGCCTATGGGTAAATTCAGCTGCCAAGGTCATAGGTCGACCGAGAAGTTGAAGCTTTCAGTTTCCGTTCGAAGGGGCTTGACAAGACAAAACGCCGTAGAGTTAAGCTAAAGTTTACAAGCCCACACTGCGAAGTAGAGTGCCGCGAGTCTGACGATGGCCCCCTCTCCATACCAGGATCCCCTGCCAAACTTGCAACCTTCCCCGAACCCTCCATTGCTTCCAGGAGTTTGCAGGCATTACTAAGACCGAAATCGGGGGACATGCTTTGCTCTGCAGGACTGGCAGAGGTAACTTGACACTGTGCACGGGAATCGGAAGGATTCTGCAAGGAGGCTTCTGCAAGGACAATTTACATGCGTTATTCACCTGAAAGCCTAAACCATGCACTAGATGCTCAGCCATTCAAGCCCTTGCTGCGGGAAATGCCTTTTTCTGCCTAAGGCAGGCCAGCGGTCAAAGCGATTCGATGGGCAGTGCAGGTGCAAGTTCAACCTGAGACGCATTCTTTTTTCGGTGTCCTTTCAGGGTTGATCCAGGGGTTCCTCCATCTACTTGTCCATCTCATTATCAATCTATCTATCGAGCTAAATATCTATCTATCTATCTATCTATCTATCGACCTATCAAATCTACCCATCTACCCATCTGTCTGTCTACATAGCTATCTAGTTATCTCAGGAACTATCTTCTATGTATCTGTCATCAATCTGTCCATCTACCTATCTACCTATCCACCTGTCCGCCTATCTACCTATCTACCTGTCTATCTATCTATCTATCTATCTATCTATCTACCCATCTACCCATCTATCTATCTATCTATCTACCCATCTATCTGTCTACCTATCCATCGTCTCGGTTCTGTTCAATCCCGCCATCGGTCGGTCGGTCTGTCTGTCTGTCTGTCTGTCTGTCTGTCTGTCTGTCTGTCTATGTGTGCGTGTGTGTTCGTCCGTGTCTGCTATGTCGTCACAACGATAGTGAGATGGTAGGCAGATCACTATCGAACTGGCCCAGCCGAGGGCGATAGTAGGACTGATTGCCGCATTATCGATCTCAAAAATGCTCGGAGCAAGACTATCCTCAGAAAACTGCGGAAAAGCCTCTTCAACCCTCAACCCCGAACACATCTATCGTGCACCCTGAGTGCCTCCTGAAGAGTAAACTCCCAACCTACCAACTTAAGAGACCCCTCCATCTTCCACATTGCCCAAGGCCCAAGGAGCCCTCAGGAATGTCTCTGCAGGTCGTTCAGCTCCTTACGACAAATGTCAAGTCGGGGTTGGGGATTTACTGCTTTCGGGTTCAAGAGCTCACTGCCTGGTTGTCCAGATTTGGTGGGTGCTTGATGGGGGCTGATCTCTGGGTTAAATGGTATCTAAGCCCTTGCGCAGGTGAAAGTTGTATGCTGTCGCGTCATGACTTGATGCAAGTACTTAAGTGGCTTTCGGCAATTCTGTGGTTTTACACCGGCTTCCACGAACTTGATCGCGGGACATACGGTCATACGGTGGACAAGGCGGGGCTGCTCTGGACGCGGATCCACCTGAGCAACCTGCGGATTACATACGAGCCTCGCTTAAAACCCTAAAGCCTGAACACCTGTGGAAAAAGCCATGTCCATAGTCTAATTTTCGGGGGTTCGACAACTACTTCTGGATGAGTGCGGCAATGCAAGAAGAACGCAACACCCTTAAACTCTAAGCCCAAACTCCAAAACCCTAAACGAGAACCGCATAACACTGATGCTCCAAAGCCTAAACCAAATCAAAACGAAGCAAAGGCACCACGCCCATCTGAGAAGGTCGCGTGCTGGGACGTCCCACCGCTCCAGCGATCGAAGCTCGGACGCCTCATGAGAAAAATGACGGCTCAAGGCTTGCCGTGACTCAAAGTTTAGAGGGTCTAAGTCTAGGTGCTTAGGCTTTGCGGTGTAGGGTGTAGGGTTTTAGGGCGAAGGGCAAGCCATGGTATCCTGAAACAAACCGATGCAATGCGTCCAAATGCCACTGGAGTGCTGACTTTTTGGTATAGGAGCAGTCGCAAGTTCCAGGGTCGTTCTGCATCAGACTTAGTTCGAGAACCTTATGTAGTAGCAGAATCATTCGGAACACCCATATAGCCCAGCGACGTCGCGGAATGTCATGCTCATCCGCTTTCTTGTAAACGCATCGGCAAATCAATGCACCTTGGGGTCAGGGTTTTGGGCCGAATGGTCACCATTGTGTATCTTAGCCAGACCGCCTAAACCCTAGACTCTAAACCCTAAACCCTAAACCGTAACTAATCCAGGGCTGCAAATTCTGTTCTTGACACATCGATCCCTAAAGCGCCTTGACGAGGAACAAGGAACCGTATACCCCAAACCCTGAAACCCCCGATTACCCTGCTCAGTGAACCCTGCAATTTGGGGGCTTCCGAAAATAGGGGACCCTAATATAGTACCCTAAATAGTAGGATCCTTACTATAAGGAGCCCAAAATCAGGTACCCCTTATTTTCGGAAACTCCCATTTCGTCGAAGCGGCAGCAAGCGCAATTGCAGAGCAGGAACCTGGCGGGCATCGCTTGAAAAAAGAAGCGGCTGGGCTCGTCCTTACACCTCCGTAATCCCATTCGAACCTGCTACCACTGCTACTGCTGCTACTGCTACTACTACTACTACTACTACTACTACTACTATACTATTACTGCGACGGCGGCTGCCACTGCTACGGTTGCTAACTCAACTGCTCCCACAGCTATATTATATACTCCTTCGGCTTTCTGTTCTTCCATCCTTCGGTACACCTGATGAAAAATCCACTGAATGCATGGGCTTAAGAGCTCTGGACACGGGGTTTTGGGGCTTGCAGTTTATGTAAGTGCTCAGTATTTAGGGTGCGCTGCTTCGGGCCTCAGAGTTGGGTGTCTTGGTTCAGGGCGTGTGGTTTCGGATCCCCAGCCTTCATCAGCCTGGGGCGTCGGATTAATTTCCCCCAAACTAGGAGGGTGAGAGCTTGGCACTTTGGAGCAAGAAGTTCTGGATGTACCTAAACCCTATAAACCCTAAACCTATTCTGGACCACGAGGCCTATCTAAAGCCGAGCAACACGGCTGCGATAATGAGGTAGAACGTGATCGGCTCGAGGCAAACACTGCCTGGTACATGAGATATATAATTTAGGGTTTAGGGTTTGGGGTGGGTTTAGGGTCTAGGGTATAAAGGCCGCGTGAAGACAACTGTCGGGGTGCAAAGGACCTAACCATTATTCACTTGGCTTTCGGATAACTGGTTGCGTGGGTTAGCATTTGAGAGACTATCTGAGTGTTAGGCGGGATCAGCACAGGCATCAAGATATCTGCATGTACCCAAGAAACCCGGCGGGAAAAACAGCAAAAACCTAAACCCTAAACCCTAAACCAACACCGTCTCGACGTTCTGGAGTTGCAGATCCAAAGGCTCGTGCCACGAAGCCGCAAAGCAGACCACGAAACAAGAGACGAAACCTCTCCGTGAGGTTCTGCAGGATTTATATATCATCAACAGTACCCCCAAAGCATCCTAACATCAGAGCGTTCCTACAGACTATTTGCAAACTGGCAAAAACAGGAGCCTTCAAACCTCTAGGATAAGGCCTTCTGAGGGTATATTATGCTACACCCAGTTGGGCACTATACGGTGATATTCGAGCTTTCGCAAATATTCGACCCTTAGATGTCGAAAATCGCGTGTGAACGCGCAGAGCCCAGTTTGCACCAATTCCGAAACAAAAAGCAACCTTCAACTAAACCCTATACTATTTCCTGAACCCTAAACCCTAAACTTACTCCCTAAACCCCCAAAACCCCTACAAAATCCTACAATTTCTTGAAACAAGCAAATCGACAAGGGCTCAACACGGCGGCCTAAACAGCGAGGACACCAGACCATGGCCCTTTGCTTGGAGACTCAAGAGTCGGAGGTTTAGGGGGGTTTGGGCCTGATGGGGTTTAGGGCATAGGGTTTGAGGGTTTAGGGCCTAGGGTTCAGGATTTGGGGAGGGTTTGGATTTAGGGGTTTAGGTTTAGGGGTTGAGGGTTTATAGGGTTTAGGGCATGGGGGTTGAGGGGTTAGGGCTTAAGGCTTATAGGGTTTAGGGTTTAGGGGTTGAGGGTTTAGGGTTTGAGGTTTATAGGGTTTAGGGTTTAGGGGAGGGTTTAAGGTTTATAGGGTTTAGGATTTAGGGGTTGAGGGTTTAGGGCTTAGGGTTCAGGGTTTAGGATTTAGATAGGGCTCAGGGCTTGAGGGTCGAGGGCTAAGGGCTGTTACAGGCTGTAGTTCAGTGATTCGGAGACAGGAACCCGGAAACCCTGCTAAATCTCAAATCCTAGAGCCCCAAATCCCTCTCACTAAATCCTAGAACTGAACGCCCAAACTCTAAATCCTAAGTAAGCCTATAACACCCTGAACTGTACTTTCATGTGGCTCCTAGATCCACACTCCCAGACTCACCCCAGATTTTGGGGCCACTGAGGATGGCTTTGAAGCGATGAACGGCCGACGGACGTCATACTGGTGATGATATGGGACTTTACGAAAATTGGGGTACCTTATTTTGGGGTCCTTATAATAAGGATCCTACTATTTAGGGTACTATATTAGGGTCCCCTATTTTCGGAAACCCCCATATAAATCCTGCATGACCCAAAGGACCCTAAACTATGGGAAATATGGTATCTTCCTTATTAGGGGTATATAATTTAATGCAGGATTTATATCATCAACCGTTGCTTCTGCCTCGGGGTTAAGGCTGTTAGGTTTGGGGTTTTGGGTTTAGGGCTTATAGGGTTTAGGTTTGGGGTTTTGGGTTTCGCTTGAAGCTTCGGGCCTTCAAGGAGGCTTGGTCTTCAGCGTTTGCGCCGTAGTGTCCAGGGGTTGTTGCTTTGAGTTCCCCAAACCCGCAACACGAACCCCGAACCCTTAAAAGGAAGCCGTAAGGCAACCCTTAAAAGAAGCCTTAAAGGAGCCCTTGCGGGTTTTGGCTTGGGCCAGGGCTGATAAACCTTACATGCAGACCCCAGACTTTCAAGGCTAGTAGTTAGTGTCTAGTGCTTCGGGGTTAGAGCTTCCAGCTGTTTGGGGTTTGGTTTAGGATTTAGTGACATACAGAGACATCTAAGCCACAAAACCCAAACTAAAGTGCGCAAAGCCTCTTTGCTGTTAAACACCAACCCCTTTCTGAGTAATCCATGTGCTCACCTATAGCGCGCCCAATGCTCCTCGATTCAGGAATGCCCAAAGGTCCTCTATACTACCACAGCAAGAATAAGGAACCCACCAGGAATAATTGTTCCGGCCCCTGTAGTAGTATCGTCTCAAGCCTGGTGCCTTTCACTTGACATACTCCACTGAAGCCCTCCCAACCAACAGCTTCAAAGGGTTTAGGGCTTGGGGTATTGAGACTCTCCCAACCGGGAGTCTCATCGGTTCTTCAGGCTTTCGAACCTTATTATGGACTCCTTATAATAAGGATCCTACTATTTAGAGTCCTATATTGGGGTCCCCTATTTTCGGAAACCCCCAATGCTAAGGCTGGGTTGCGACCTAGAACCCAACACTCTGCTTTCGAAAAGCGTAGAAATGCCATGGGGGGTTCGGTGCTGCCAAATTTCCACAAGGCGTGGTCGGAAGACATGTAGACGTAACAGACGGGCTCACCCCATTTGAACAAGAAGGGCTCCTGACCCAAGGAGTCCAGAGGGGTGCAGGATTTAGGGTTCAAGGTTTAGGGATTTAGGGCTCATACCCGGTGAACTCGACATTCTCTCTTTGGGTTTAGGGGCTCTGTGTCAAGATGTGCAACCTTTATACTGAAACCCGAATACATGGGGTGTATGTGGGTAGCTAGGCAAGCAGATATGTATGTATAGTTCTACATACATACTCACATAGGCAGATGCTATATTGCTATATTAACACATACTCGTCATTACATGTACAGAAATCTATGAACAGGAACAGGATTCATGTCGAGATCTGTATCCGTCCACCTAGACTTCACCATGAAGTCTGATCGGGCATCTAAAACCCCAAACACTGTACCCGTGGAGAAGATCTCACTGGCAACGGTTCGGGTTTGCGGTCATGGAAAACCTCTCGATTCACCAAGCATTAGGCAAACTAAGGACGAACGCGGTGACCACATAAAGCCTTCAAAACAGCCTGTTAAACCCTCACCTGAACAAAGGCTACACGCTCCTTCCTAAAGGTCAAAAACCCTGAATCCTAGACCCGAAACCCTAAACCCTGAATCCCAGACCCCAGAGGCCCCGAAATGTTCGACGACTCGGGGTGTCAGCGTGAGCTCGAGGGTCCTCCTCCTCGCACCATCTGAAGCCTGCGGCGCAGCATGGACACGGTTTAGGGCTTCGGGTTTAGGGGTTTAGGGTTTCGGGTTTAGGGCACTGCCACAACATCCGAGAGGGAGCCAGTTTGTCCAGGCACCTGTAATCCTCCTGCACCAGGACGGTCCAGACAGACGATTATGAAGTTACGGACCCCAAAACCATAATGGGACATAAGTCCATAATGGTAGTATAGATGGACCCTCAGGAATTGCAGCTTCCCTTCCCGTCTAGGCTATCACGTTTTTTGAGGTGACAGATACAGGAGTCGGGGCTCATGGTCTACTAAACCCTAAACCCCTAAACCCCTAAATCCTCCTAAATCCTCCTAAATCCTCCTAAACCCTAAACCCTAAGCCCCTAAACCCTAAATCCTAAACCCTTACATAGGCATCCAAGACCCCGTGAGCCCTTCAGCCACATCCTTCCCTCCGCAAGAGCTCCCCACGCCGTAGAAGCTCAAAACCCCGAAACCCTCCATGCAACCCTTACCCTGATGAATGGGTAGTTGTCTAAATTAGGGTCCCTTTTAGGGTCCTTTTTACAAGGGTGCCGTACTATTTTGTTTTGGGGACCTAAAAAGGGAGCTTAATTTAGAGAACTACCCAAATGGTCCATGTACCTCTATGGTATACCCTTTGAGCTTATGGTATATATGGCATATCCTTTGAGCTTCAAGGGGCTCCTATTCAGGCACATCAGGGTTAAGGAAGATTCTTTTGGGTACATGGATCCATAGACCCCAACACCTCAAATCCCTTTCGCAGCCCGTGAGAGATCCCTTAAAGGAACCCTCACCCAACCCTCAGAAAAAAAAAAAGAAACAAAACTGCAACGGAGACTGCAGGCAACAGGAAACCCTAAATGCCATAAGCCCCAGAAGTTCCCCCGTAGAACCCAGACCCTTAGGATGATCCTAACTTACCCCCACGGGTACCACATTAGGGAGATTCTTCCTTTTAGATCCCTCGGGGGGTACCCGTTGCTCAACCCCAAAGCCTACACCCGAAGCTACCCGCTTCAGCGTAAACCAAGGACGTGGCTTGAACCCTTCGCCCAAAGCCGACGCCCCTAGGCTGAACCGAAATCTTAACCCCAAGGGCCCACGTACCCACATGGGTAGTTCTCTAAGTTAGGGTCCCGGTTTATTGGGGGGTCCTCTTTAGAAGGGTGCCGTGCTAGACTGGGTACCCCAAAAAGGCACCCTAATTTAGAGAACTACCCCTCTAGTACTTTGGCCTGAGTACATGAACCGAAAGAGTGGGAATCCTGCAGAGGGTCCTCCGAAGGCTTAGGGTTTAGGGTTTAGGGTTTAGGGTTTAGGGGTTTAGGGGTTTAGGGTTTAGGGTTTAGGGTTTAGGGCTGGCACCACATCACCCGAACACAGGAACCTGGAAGCTTGTGCCTAAACCCCCAAACTCGAAACCCTCAACCCCAAATCCCAAACCCTAAACCCCCAAAACTATAAACCCATCTGCATCCTAATTAAGTATAAACCCATCTGCACCCTAAATCCCAATCAATAACCCCCCTGAGTCGGAGTCCCTCAAGGATCTCTTACATACTCTTGGTGATAAAAATCCTGAGTGACCTAAAGGACCCTAAACTATGGGAAATATGGTATATTCCTTACTATGGGTACTGCAGGATTTATATCATCAAGAGTAGGAGCCCATCACCCTGGGCTCTTCCACCAAGTAGCTGTCTTCCACCTGGCCCTGGGGTCCCTCTGATCTCACGCCTGTGACGCATGTAGGGGTTGAGGGTTTATGTGGGGTTCAGGGTGCATTTTTGGGCTTAGGGTTTTGGATGGTTTAGGAAGTTTAGGGGTTTAGCGTCCCTGGAGATGCTTGGAGCTTTGGTCCACGGTGTAGGGGATTTGGGTGGAGGCGTTTGAAGTCTAGACGAGCTTGGGCTTAGACCTTTGTGGGTACAGAGCCGGTATTCGGCCAGTCGGTGCGCGTATGTCATTGGTTCCTGCTGGGCCGGAGAACTTGACGAAAGTGCTAAAGACTCCTTGGCTGTGTAGCAGTGGTTTGTGAGTGACGGGATTTAGTACTATTCCTGACGTCGCATAAGTGTATGAGTGTATGTATACAGAGCACGTTGCCTGCAGGAAGTTATCGGGTTTGGTACGGGTGAGCA
Organism: Symbiodinium necroappetens; assembly: GCA_905231915.1. Taxonomy (NCBI): domain Eukaryota; class Dinophyceae; order Suessiales; family Symbiodiniaceae; genus Symbiodinium; species Symbiodinium necroappetens. Next base: position 26,421 of record CAJNJA010011320.1, on the reverse strand, counting down.
AAAGCTTGATGTATTAGATCGTAAATCAAGCTCCTCCAGCACTGGCCATAACGAGCACTGCAAACAACTTCGTCAACCACTACTCGCGACCATCATCATCACCATCATCATCATCATCGTACGACGGCTACTCAGCTACTCTTTGTCATACTAGTACCAAGAGCAACAAGAAAGTTGTATGAATAGTTTGCATGTTATTGTTGCAGAAGATACTCGCTCTTGCTCCAGACCTCGGGCCCCCTGCTACAAAGCAATGCATCGTTAGCCTGTGCAGCAAACCGAAGGAACTAAGCCGAAGCCCAAAGACCTGTACCCTAAACCCAATGGTGCGAAGCCGAAAGGCAAGGTCTTGTTTCTTTTGGGTGGGGCTGCCTGAGGTCGCTGGCTATGTATCAAGGCCCTACAACTCTAAAACTAAGACGTCAAGAGCTGAACCCTTAGATCATCATCGAGACCTAAGCCCTTAAAGTGCAAGGTTTGGGGCTCGGGGTGTAAGTATATAGAGTAGTCCTGTATAGTCCCAAGTGGGGGATATAAAAACCCTACTCCAAATATGGAAATCTACCCGAAATCCCTACTCCAACTAAGTACGTTATACTGCGCCCCCAACCCTATTCTTGCTTATTTAATGCCCCCATAGCAGCAGGAGGGAGCCGGGTTGCGAATGAGGCGTTTGTAGCGATAGGGGGAACCCTTGCAGTGGCAAACTCGCGCTCCCAAGCGGGGAGGACAGCAGCGAGATGGGTTTCGTTGCTAGCACAATTCTTCAGGGTTTAGGGTTTAGGGTTTAGGCAAAGCCTGGACAACATGTAATAAGGTCTCTAGCATCTCCTCGCTCTCTTCAGCGATTGCTTCCAGCTCAGAGCGCAGGTATAGTTGTCGGCGTCGCTGCCGAAGCTCACCCTCCAACCAGCTTGCAGCAGTCGTAGCATCTTCGCAAAAAAAATACGGCCTATCGAACATCCTGAGCATGGAACCCATGTCCAGGCCCCTGAACATCCTTGGCCAAACGGAACGGGAGCATGGCCATCCTTGGGCAAACGGAAAGGGAGCATCGCTGAGGCAGTTCTTGAACCCATGGCCAGGCCCTAAACCCTAGACCCTAACTCCAAAACCCTAAACCCCTAATCCGAAACCCCTAAACCCCTAAACCCTAACTCCAAAACCCTAAAACTAAACCCCAAGGTTCCGTGGCCTCCCATGCACTTGAAGGTGGCCTTGCCTTGGTAGCTGATAAACTCGGGACGCTCAGGGCTTTGGGGCCTAGGGGCTGTGCGCTCCAGGGCTTTAGTTCTAGGTCTTTCGGGTTTAGGGGTTTAGGGTTTATAAGGTTTAGGGTTTATAGTGTTTATAAGGGTTTAGGGCTTATAGGGTTTAGGGTTTTGGGACTTTGGGCTGAGGGGTTTAGGGTTGAGGGGTCTCGGGCTTAGCTTGGTAGAAATAGTTGCGCAACTTCCGATTTGCCGGAGTTAGGTCCAGAGACGCCCCCGGAATGGTTTCGGAGCATGCTCTTCAACATACACAAAGGTTTAGGGTTTAGGGTTTAGTGTTTTAGGGTTTAGGGTTTACGGACGCAATCCCAAAGCTCCGCGATGATGAGGAGGAGGAGGACGATGATGGTGATGATGAGGAGGAAGGTGGCTACTGCTACTGTCAACTGCTCACTGACCTTGCTACTACAAGACATGTAGGTGTCTAAGTAGCTAGACTATCAAGGGACACCATTACGAATTATTCGGGACCCTAAGCCCTATACCCAAATTAAAGCCCTAAACCCTTATTGTCACCCCGACCCTCCATGGCCGAAGGGCTGTTGGAGCCCTTGCACCTTTTCTCGAAGAACTCGAAGAAGGGTCCGCACTTTTCGCCTCAGCAGTTCCAGGACGTGGAGTCGAGGATATAAAAACGAGGGTGTACTTGATAGAAAGTAGTTAAGCTATAAGGAAGAAATAAGATAGTTAAGCTAAGCTTGAAGATGTCGCGGTAGAGGTAGGGCACATGAACTCTTGAGTTCTTCTATAGCTTGGGATAGCTTCACCTGATGGCATCATGACTTCTGGCTGCTGGCAGGGCTTGGTATGAGGCGTGTGGAAGGCCACTACCTGCAGCCCCGAACCCACGAAACAGCAGGCGATGATTCCTGTCATCAAGGTATTGCTCTAGCACAAAGATTGGGATAACATGGACCCTTTAACCCTAATTAGACCCGAAATATGAACCCTTAAACCCTAATTAGACCCGAAATATGAACCCTTAAACCCTAGTTAGACCCTAAATATGAACCCTAAACCCTGAACACTGAGCCCTTCAAGATAAGGTAGAGATCTCAAAAGAGCAGTTGGAGTCAGCACAGGGCTTTGTTGGGAGATTCCCCGACTTGGGGCTTTCCAGAATAGCCAGGAATAAACAAACAAATACAAACCCACATATGTGTGTAAGTATATATATATATATGTGTGTGTGTATATCTATAGGTACATAATGCTATGTATGCATGCATATACGGTAATACAATCCAAAAGACTATTCTAATTATGAGTTCGACGTGAAAGCACAGGGGACCTTGGGCCATGGGGTGTATTTAGTATAGTTACATGTATATTCAGACTTCCGACAATAAAGTTCAATAAAGAGGACACTGGTGCTAATCCATTCTGACATCTGCAGCTTCGTGCCCTCTCAAGAATCAGGGGTGAAGCCGAGTGTGGAGTGACCCAGCATGGATTGCTGGTGAAGCTACAACTCCAGGCACGGCCGGCACGCCACTGCCCCACACGTCTATCCACAAAGGCAACAGAAAAACAGTAAAACTCAAAGCCTAAAACCCTCTATTTCAGTGAGGACAATGAAAGCGAAAGACGATTCCGAATAGCTCCAGCCGCGAACCTCAAACGCCCTTCCCACAACGCGAAACACCAGAGCTTTATAAAGTGCCATGCTACGCTCCTTCTCGGCATCAGTTTGTCCAGCAGCAAGATCCAGAGGAGTAAACCCGGAATCGGTGAGAACCTGCTGTCAGGGCAGAACAGGGTTTAGGGTTTAGGGTTTAGGATTCACGATCACCATCTTCTTCATAGCAACCGCATCAACGCAAGAATAAGAAGACCAGAAGAAGATGACGAAGAGGAAGAGTCACTCCTAGCTCCCTCACACTAAACCCTAAACCCCTAAATAACCCTAAACCCCTAAACCCCAACAAATAACCCTAAATAACCCTAAACCCTAAACCCCTAAATCCCTAAACCCCTAAATCATAAACCCTCATTGCTTATGGCCCCAAAGCCCGAGGAGTAGAGAGCAGGCCCTCTCTCAAAGCCCCTGAGGCGTGAGGGCTCAAGGGCTCTGCACTAAAGGTCTAAGTACCTCATACCCATAGGCCCCTGAGTAGTTCCTTTTTGGGATTACCTTACAGGATTCCAAATATAAACCACAAAAAGGAACTACTTAGGGGCCTATGGGTAAAGCATATACTCCCCAAATACTAGCCTACGTTACGTGGAGGATCAGGGGAGTTAGGAAGTAAGGATATCTGTGTCCTGACTGGGGACAACGTAATTATAACTATAGCTACTCATCTATAACCCCAGTTACTAAGACCCATGATGCTCTAAGTATACGAACACCCAAGTGCCTAATCCTTGGATCCTTTGGGCCCTTAGGGATTCGAATTCTTAGGTCTTCTCCTTCGAGGTCTTTGGGGCTGAGGTGTGCGGCTGAGGGTTTCTGGGGTTTGGAAGTTTGGGGCATAGGGTTTTGCGTTTAGGGTGCTATGGGGGGTATATGGGCTTAGGGCTTTAGGTTCAACTTAGGGTTCAGGCAGGAGGGTTCAGCTCAGCGGGGTTTGAGTGCTTCTTGTGGGCATCTATGGAGGGGTTCAGCCCTGGGCTTCTCCTCGCTGTCTTCGAAGCTCACCGTAAAGCCATAAGCCATGGTTTTGGGCTTTAGTGTTTAGGGTTTCGGCGGTTTAGGGATCAAGGACTCGCCGGGCGAGGTTACATCTCATGCATCGGCTTAGAGCTTGGGATGGTGCTTTTTGGAGTCACTTCGGAAATACGCGTAGAGGCTAAGCACAAGCACGAAGCTTTCACTAGGTGACTTCCGGTTTCTGATGATGTGAAGCAGTTTAGACTTTAAAATATTGCTCGGATTGGGGGGGTGGAGTTCGGCTAGTGGGCGTGGTTGTGGAGTCGATGGGTTTCGGGTAAGTGGGCCCACCTGTCTCGCAGCGTCGGGGCCAGCCCAGACCACAGGTAGCAGCAGCGACCACGCCCATCGCATCATCTCGGGCCGACTATGCACTAGTATGGCGTCCTGGGATTTCTTGCGTGGCAAGACGGCCAAAAAAGTGAGGTCCATGCTGGCACATTTAGGGATCTGGCGCCCGGTGACCCAAAGACGTCAGAGATCCGAGCAGGGGCGAGGGTCTCATCTTCAGTCAGCGTAACTTCGTATAAGGGCCCGGCATGGTTTGCCCCAGAACTCCTTCTTGAAGATGGCTGAGACCCTACTGGTCTTGGGCATGATCGACTTCATCCGTCAACTCTGGACTCTTATAGAAATCCGCATAGACAGCCGTAAAGGACGCCTAAATCCCTGGGGCGGCATCCACTGATCCTTCGAGCCAAAACCGGAGCGGGCATTTGGGTTGAGGGGTTAGTATAGCGGTACTGTTTTGGGGGTGCCTTATTATAATTCTAGTAGAAGATACCCCACAACCCTGTTCTAATTACTAAGGCCCCTGCATGAGGGGGTTTAGGGCTTGGGGTTTACGGTGTTGGAGTAGGGCTTCTGGTGGGGTCGTTGAGGGGTTTAATTGTCAGGACATTCGGCTTCTGAAACTCTCTTGGTATTCTTAATACGACTATGACGGCTCTCCTACGCATACTAGCATTCCCATCCTATGACGACGGTTATATGCCAGTGTTTTTGTTGTCATTGCTGTTACCATCATGATTATGCTAGGCTTTGTGGTTAACGGATTTGGTAGATTAGGCCACACAGGTTCCACTGCTCAGCCGCAGGATTTGGGATTGCAGAGCTCAGTTCTGGCAGGCAGCATTTTTGCTACGATTTCTTGTCGTGTCGCTGCTGAGGCTTTCCTTTTTGGCATGAGTGTCTCGAATCAGGATTTCTGGAAACTAGGGTTAAGGTCAATTCTAACAGAAGCGCCGAATCAATCTGAAAAGGGCTTGGTCTTTTCAGTACCATCAGAGCAGGAAACATAAGGAATACTGGCAACAAACTGCCAAGGCCCCTACAGCTGTCTACACTGCACTGCCAAACACTGTAAGAAGCCGGCAGACATGCGGCATGGCGCGCTGTCCAAGCGGGTGGAAAGTTGCCGAGCTACGAGCCCTGAACCCTAAACCCTAAAGCCTAAACCCTAAACCCTAAAACCTAAACCCTAAACCCTAAAACCTGAACCCTAAACCCTAAAGCCTAAACCCTAAACCCCTAAAACCTCTTAAAGCCTAGAGCTTTAGGGCTCTGGGGCTTTGGGCGGGGCATTAAACTACGCTGTTTTTGGGGGGGCGGGTCGCGGAGCTTCTGGCCCGGGTGGCTCCGAAAACTTTCGGCTGAGGGGTCTACGAATCCCTAACCTGCCAGGTACCTACTCTAGAAGGTGCTAGAGCCCCTAAGGCCCTATATGGTAGGTACTTGTGGGTTAGGGAATGTTTAAGGACTTTTTCGCTTCTTTGGTCTTTCTGGAGAGCCTAAACCTAAAGTGCTGCTTGATTGCTTCTGCAGCCGGGACTTGAATGTGATCAGGCGGGGCGAGCACAACAAACTCACTTTTCGGTGGGCTCGGGGTGAGATCAAGCATCAGGAAAGTGATCAACCAACCTCTCGTGATTTCCTGACGAGCTTAAGTTCTGAATCGAGTCTCCTGCTCAACGCGGCCGGCTGGGTGACGTGGCACCCCGAACCCTGAAGCCCAAAAGAGCCAAGCCTGACAGTTTGGACCAGGAGGTGATCTATCGATCCCAAAGAGCGACACCCATGTGTGCCCTGAGCCCAGTACCTGAACCCTGAAGCCCTGAGACTACGCGATTACTCGCATCACACAACATCAAGCTTGGAAAAACTCGAAGCTCAAATTCTAGACCTCGGATTTCTGGCCACAGGGTTCCAGAATTGCTGTGCAGGCTGAAAGTTGCGGTTATCTTCGAGTTGTAGGAGTTCATCTTTTGGCCAGAAGACATATTAGGGTTTAGGGTTTAGGGGGTTCGGGGTTTAGGGGGTGCATGACTTCGACATCTAGCCTCAGGCGTACAAGGCCTCACCCTTCCAATCTCAATGCATGGACCCGCTGGAACGTATCGACACCCTGCCGGCGCACGCCAAGGTTGTGCTGGGCCTCAGATAACCCGAGGCTTGTGCTTTGATGGAGGCTTCCAGGCTGCAGGGACTCAGACCCTGGGCTTCTGACCGGCTAAGTTGGGGGCCTGAATAATTACCAATACTATTTTGGGAGATCCGCGTTATAGTAATTTGTTGTGCAATATACCCCCAAACCCTATTCTGTTTAATGAGGCTCCTTATAGATCATCTGGAGAGTGATCCTTCGCTCAATGCGCAGATGCACGCTTTGCAGTCGCACCTAGATGCACGCATGCGTAGGCAAAATTAAAATGCCCGGGGGACCGAGGTGCACCGTGCAAAATATAGTATTATATATATATATATAAATATACACATACACATGTCTCTGTATACAAAATGTGCAAACTATACATACATGCATACATACCTGCGAGCGAAGCCCGAGCCAATGGAGATTCCCAGACCTTCCAACACGGCTACATGTAAGGAATATATTCCTTAACTCATCTTGGGGATCCTTTCTATGTTAAGGTCCACCCCTTCATTACGCAGTATTGGAAGGTCTGGGTTCAAACGATGAGCACTTACACTCTTCAACAGAAAACCAACAAAAGCTCAGCTAACTGTTCGGGTCCCGGAACGGCACAAAGCGATAATTACAGCGCTGGAAACATACCATGACATTACATCACCTCGCCATGCCTTACCTTACCTCTCCTTCCTCCAGTAATATTCCCTACATTTACATATAGAAGCCTGAAGAAAACTGGACGGGTGACTTTGAAACCGGCACGCCAAGCTTGTGCATCCCGAAGCCTGAACCTTCCAAGCCTTCAGCCACCCGGACACTTCAGCCCAAAAGCACTGAACACAGTAGAACCTTCATGGAACCCTTTTGCAAACCCTTGCAGAAGAAGAACCCTTATACTCAGGGTCCATGCGCTCACATAGCATCTACTTGGGCCTTAAATATGTCAGTCTATACTTGCTTTAGGGGTAAAGCATATACTATCCGGGGTAAGCCCTAAACCCTAAGCCCTAAAGCCTGCAAACACCAGCTCTGAGACCACGGCTGTGGTCTGGACGTGTGAAACTTCAGACGCGGACCCGGTCCAGCACCTGGGGGGCGGGGGGGAGGGGGTTAGGGTTTAGGGTTTAGGGTTAAATGCTTTTTCAAAGGCTTTGGGTGTACGGTTTAGGTCTTAGCCCCAAACCCTACAAACTAGCAAGTTGCGATCCCTCGTTCAAAGGGGACTGTAGGGGAAAACATCCTTGAAGCGATAGGTTGTTGTCGATCCCCAGGTAGGCTTTAGCCCCTAAACTTTAGGGTTCAGGGTTTAGGGTTCAGGGTTTAGGCTTTAGGGTTTGGGGTTTAGGCTTTAGGGTTTAGGCTTTAGGGTTTAGGCTTTAGGGTTTAGGGTTATAGCCCCTAAACTTTAGGGTTGAGGGGCTTCTTATAAAGGTCCAGGACCTTCGGCTTCCTCATGCCGAAGTTGTTTTGCATTCAATTTAAAGGGCAGGGGTTTAGGGTTTAGGGTTTAAGAATCCGCAGAAAGTCCAGATGTACTACCGTTATGGAAGTAGGGCGGCAAAGACCATCCTTATCATGGCTTGGGGACCAAATTCCGTAATGGTGAAGGACTTACGGTTTGGGCATTTATTGATTTAAGGGTTTAATATATAGATTCAGGGGGTGCTTGCTTTCGCGAATTCGATCCGGATTCTTGGCAGCAGAGATATGGGGGTTCCCCAAAATAGGGGACCCTAATATAGTACCTTAAATAGTAGGGTCCTTATTATAAGGACCCCTAAAAGACGGTACCCTTGTTTTCGGAAACTCCCATCTGTACCGTGTATCGGGATGTTCGAGGACAACATGATGATCATGATGAGCAAGACGTTGCTGATGATGATGCCGATGGTGCTGAAAACACCCAGCACCCATGTACATCTAGAAAGTCCTTAGGCGGACTTGCAATCGCAACACCGAGACTAAATACTCACGCCTTGCGCCCTCTAGGTCTAGAATCTAGAATCCTCTCCAAAGCCTCGATCACGAGAGACCTCTCCTGATTAAGGGTCGCGTGTGACGGCTCGTAGGCAAGATCTTCAGACAGAAATACTCATGACGTGGAGTTGTAAAATCCTACAAAAGAGCCCGACAAACTGCGCAATGTCACAAAACACCATCAAATCTACATATCAGACTCCTTAATTGTCATTACTACCCCAACGGACTGTAAAAGCAAAGAAGGACAAACAAACTCAACCCAAGACTCTGAACCCTGACACCCAAGCCCTTACACACAGACACACACACACAGGTGTGTGTATGTATGTATGTATGTATGTATGTATGTATGTTTGTATGTATGTATACGTAACTACCTATAAATATATATATATATACACATGTATGTACAGATAT
>CAJNJA010011320.1:0-14978 GCA_905231915.1 Symbiodinium necroappetens | reverse complement strand
ATGCATGTATGTATGCATGTGTGTGTGTATATATATATATTCCATATTCCCCCTCAAGCAGTAACCGAAGTGACTATTACTAGTCTAAAAGACCCAGGTACCAAATGATTGGGTCCTGTGGGCCCTTACGGGCATCTCCTTTTAGCGCCTCGGCCAGGAGCGGTCAGGTGGTGAGGCTTGGCACAGCAGAAACAAGACAGTTCGGCCTGACGCTGCGCATTCTGCTCAGCAGTTTAGGGTTTAGGGTTTAGGGTTTAGGGCAGTTTAGGGCTACTGTAGGAACCTGATTGAGAAACCGTGGCTGGTCCTCTCACCCCGACATGTTTCGATCTATATAAAGAGGCCTGACAACGACCCAAGGTTTCTTCATCAGGTTCCCTGAAACCTGCCACCAAAACCTGCAATTTTGAGGATCTGTCTAAACAGATCAGAGCAAGGAGCCTTAAATGCTAGGGTTTAGAGTTTCGGGTTTAGGATAGTGTAGGGCCCGGCCCTAAACCCTAAACCGCGGGTCAGCCGGGCTGCCTGAAACCCCCCCATAGCCAACCCACCTTGGGGAACCATACCAGGAAACCAGAGTAAGGAACCCCAGGATGGACTTAGGGTTTAGGGCTGGGGGATTAGATGGGTTTAGGGTTTAGGGAGTTTAGGGGAGGTTATTCATTGTGCTAGTCCAAGTGTGGATTGCAAGGACTTAGGGATAATTGCGAGGGCTTAAAGCTACACGGATTCTTGCTGCAGTGTGTGGGTGTCAACAGCTGAGGGGTTGAGGATTCAGCGCGTTTCTTGTTTTCCTAGGGGAGTTGGAGCACAGGGTTTCAGTCCATGATGTCACGTAGCAGCCGCTCCAAATGTGAGATGTTTTGGGGATCCTCATCTAAAATGTATCCCACACTGGGCACCGACAAGTCTTGCAACAATCATGCACATTAGGGACAAGTTGGGGTATCAATGTTTAGAACCAGGAATGCTGTATCATTGCATGACATCAGCATATTGAAAGGGACCTGCAGCGAGAAGCCTTTCGTTTCGACACTGATACCCATTAGGGTTAGGGTTTATGGTTTAGGGTTTAGGACACATATTCAACGCCGAAACATGGAGGCTATGGGCATTAAGAAGACAGTAGACAGGCCACTCAGCATGTTTCCTGCACCGGGGCTTATGCACAGGCAGGACTTCCAGCCACTCCCAAAGAGGACAGGCACGTAGGGAAGGGTTTTAGAGGTTAGGGGTTTAGGGGCTTAGGGCTTAGGGTTTAGAGTCTAGGGTTTAGGCTTTAGGCGGGTTTAGGGTCTAGGGTTTAGGGCTTTAGGGGTTTAGGGGTTTGGGTTTTTAGTGTTTAGGGTTTCGGGTTTTGGTTCCGTTACTGTACTGATCACGGGATTGAGTACATTGGCCAACATGACTGCTGGACATCAGCAGGATGTTGCTACGGCCACCAAGTTCCTTTAACCCCAAACCCTAAACCCTGAACCCTGAACCCTAAACCCTAAACCTAAACCCCTAAACCCTGAACCCTCAGCCCTGGACACATGGAGCTTCTGGCAGTATATCTGGGCCTAGAGCCTGCACACTTCAAATGGGCTGTTGGGGTATATTGTGCTGTTTTTGTGGGGGCCTTAATAACTTCAATAGGGCCTTTGGGGTGTACTATGCTATAATGCTGTAGTATTGGGGCCTTAAAAATTTCAATCGGGTTTTGGGGTATATAGCTGTAGTCAGGAGCCCCCAACACAGTTCTGGTAATTCTGCCCACGGGGGCTTCGCTGTAGCGAGGATCAAGCGAGCACAGCAGTGGATGGGATGTCAAGGTGCTGGCCACGGCTAATATCGGGGCCTTATAATAAGTATTGTACTATTTATTATAAGAAGGAAAATCAACAAGCTACGGGTAATTATGGAGTCTCCTATAGTACTTTATTACGGCCAGACCCCATCCTACAAAGTCTCCGGTTCCAGGCTTGAGCTCGTCCCAAATTATGTGTATACTCTGTATACCTTTCCCCTTTCTACGTCACGGCGGTGCGGCACAAGGACTATTCTCACCAAGTGTCAGTTAGCAGGCTGAAAGGCTAAGCCTCTATCCCCCAAGTAGTGTTCGGGGCATCAGGCGTCAGAGCATCCGGGTTTAGAGCGGGTGGTTTAGGGTTTCGGGTTTAGTCCCGAAGCTGGATGTGAATAAGACAAACATGACTGCCTTCGCCTCAATCGGTGTAGGGAGTGGGTTGAAGCAACTCGAGCTGGGTCGGGTGCGTTGTGCGAGCGACTGAGTGCACTAGCGGCAAACTTTGTGGCAGGTTTTCGGCAGTTAGGACTTATCCAGCCTGTAATTGCACAACCCTGTCCCGTATCCTATCGTATCCTATGTATATACATGCAACAGTTGCGGAAACTACGTTCGAACTGTCAGCAAGGCTATGAAAAGATTTTGTGACAGAACATTGTATAGTCAAGGCACAGATCCTGGAATTCACTCGTTGCTTTAAGCGAGTTATGGTGCCCTCGATCTTATAGCTAAGTAAGTGGGTTCTGACAACCAAACAAAAGCTTCGGAAGCGAGGAGCTCTAACAAGCATGGCACGTACGAAATCGTCCCCGGATCTTCCATCAGGGTTTTTTTTCGTTTAGGCTCAAGGGTTTCGGGAACAAGTTGGAACACCTGCTTCTGGCTTTGAGGTTCAAGCGCTTTGCAGGGCTTGGTCCAGTTAAACGATCGGGGGAAACGGCAAACGTTGGATGCAGGTGTGGGCGGAATAGGCACTATATAGTTATAAGACGGTTGACTCCATGTGAACCACCTTAGGACTTAAGTAGAAGCCAATGAGTCGGCAGGCGTCCGCACTCCGACCCTGGACAGTCGTCTGTAGCAGTGTATTCAGGCCATGGGCGGCCCAAACAAAAGGAATGCGAGGTGAAAGCATACGAGGGCCCCAACTTGCCGCGTTTCAGCCTACTATCAAAGTCGGCGCGTGTAGGCTTTAGCAATATGCGACCTCTCCTTACATACGTGCCCATCTACTTTCGCATGCCTTCCTCAGGGCAACTTTCCACCAAAGTTGGTATCAAAAAAACCCTTCACAAGAGCAGCCAGTGATTGCGACATCTAATACTGGGGCTTCAACATCTAGAATAGGGGGCTTGGGTCTATGATACTATGATCAAGACTATAACGTAGGATAACTATATAGGGACTATAAGAGCTTGTTATTTCTTTTTTATTTCCGACCCCGTATACTGGGCTCTGGACTCAGTGGTGTTGTTCGCTTCTTCAGGTTTTGCGGAATCGTCTTCGGAGGTCAGGAGCATCTAAGGTTGAAAGGAATGCAGGGTATAGTAGGGCTGCCAGAATTTCAGGGTTTAGTAGAGTTTTATAGTAGGGCTATCAGAATTCCAGGGTATAGTAGGGTTTTGGGATTTCCCGGTAGAGCAGGGTTGTTTAGGCTTTGACGGTCTAGTAGGATTTGGGGGACTAACGTATGCTCGGGTTTATGAGGATTTCATGGTCTAGTAGGGCTTTTGGGCCTACCAGGCTTCCAATGAGTTCGAGGCGCTTCGAGTATGCTGACCCTAAACCCTTAACCCTAAACCCTAACCGTAACCCTAAACCCTATAGTATGCTATCGACCTCCAGAGCAGAGTCCAAATCCTCCGCCATGGCCAGGCTTTGGGCGGTAGGGAACCTAGAGGCTTCATATACAAGGACTGCTATTCCCAGAGGTTTAAGGTTTAAGGGTTAGAGGCTCCATATCATCGACTACTACTACTACTACTACTACTATGAAATTAGACCACTAAAACCATGATAAGGACGGTCTTCTGGTTCCATAGATGGTAGTCTATTTGGAGCCTTTGGGGAAGTCTATAAATCCATATATAAACCAGACCAAATAAGCCCTGCAAACGATCATACAACTTTACGCAGTTCGATGGCCCCAAAAGACACATACCGTGCCAGCTGTACAGGACTGCGCTTGGAGTGGCCGAGATCAGTGCCAGTTGAGACTCTCGGGATTCGGGCATAGCCCTAACATAGGGGCGTTAATAAATAGACTAGGGTTTGGGGGTATATTACACTATATTCAGAGTAAGGAACCCCCCAAAATAGTATAGGTAGTTATGTAGGCCCCTATAGTACCCCGGCCACTCCAGCACAGAGATGCGCAAGGTTACGGATGTTGTGACGAAGGAAGTGGACAATCCAACGAGGTCATGGCCACATCCGTCCTAGCGTGTTGGGCTGCGCTGGTCGCCTCCAAGGAATCGACAGCCTATATGTTGAAGAGTTCCTCCCGAAAGTTTGTTGAACCGAAAACTGGACATGGCAAAGCTTGGAAGATCAGCTCAGACCCAGGAAGATTCCGATTTGTGCTGCCGCTGGATGGAAGCGATGCCTGTGCAGGGCATCGATGGCCTATGGCTGCCTCTCTTCCTGCATGTGTGTATATACACATAGACAGCATATTAAATATCATTTTGTTCTATGTGTGTGTATATATATATACACGCATATATATATATATATACATATATATATATATGTCTCTCTCTCCCTCTCTCTCTCTCTCTCCCTCCCTCTCTCTCTCTCTCTCTCTCTCTCTCTCTCTCTCCGTAAACAATATCCCTCCCTGGATTCCCTCGCTGTCCTGAAAAACACCCAAATCAGTTCAGCAGTTCACCGTTCATTGCCCCAATGGTTCGGCACCCAAGAGTCACCATTTCACCAATAATTACACCATGTCACCGTCAATTTCCCCAACACGGTTAGTCAATTTCGCCAATTCATCGTTCATTTCCCCCATATATGGTTAGGATTTCACAAATACACTACTCATTTCCCGCAAATACACTTAGGCCGCAGCGACTTCACCAACTCACCGTTCATTTCCCCCACATGGTTGGTCCTCCTCACCTCATAGGTCCGAACTAACTGGTGAAATGGCAAAACGGTGAACTGGAGCAATGTTGAATTGGTGAAATGGTTTGCGGTGCGCAGCCACCTCATGGGGTTTGCCCTCCTCACCGATTTTTCGATATGGGAACCTGCAACATGTAAGCTAAACCGGTTTTGCAACAGTTCGTGGTCTTGCAAAACCATTAGAGAAAACGCCCACATGCCCGGAGCAACAAGAGCTGCCTAAAAGCCTCAGGCACAAAACCCCAAGCCAAGAACCCCAACCCCTAAACGGCCCTAAACCCTGAACTCCTAAACCCTAAACTCCTGAACCCAGAAACCGAAAACCCTAAAACCCCAAACCCAACACCCTAAAACCCCAAACTTCTTAACCCTAAAACCCTAAAACCCAAAACTTCTTAACCCTAAAACCCCAAACCCTAAAACCCAAAACCCACAACCCTTTCATGCCAGAATCCCTGTGCAAGGCCTCAGGCCGTGGGGACACGAGCCAAAGCAGCCGCATAGACCTGACAATTGTGGGTCTCTATATGGTTTGGGGTCTACCCTAAGGGTCCATGTACCCAAATAGTATATACTTTAGCCTTCAAGTAGTCCCTATATAGGTACTTTGGGGCCAAAGTATATGCTATTTGGGTACATGGACCCTTAGGGCTATCTTTGCAGAATCCAAGCCGCCGGAACGGCAAAAGGCTCAAAGGAGCTGAAAAGGCCTTAAGGCTCCTGGGGTTTTCCGGGACTCTAAGCAGGGCTGTGACACGTCTGGCTTCGATCTGGACTCTACACAAGGTTTTGGAGGTTTAGGGGGCCGCTAAACAGCTCCCAAACCAGCTTCTGAAGCTAGTGGTGGCGTCCAAAACGTCTGGGGCGTCTGGAAGATTTTAAGCAAGCTGCAGGCTCCGGGGGGCTCAGACAAGGCTAGACTCATGACACTGATGAGTGGCTCTTGCGTCGGATCTGGACTCTGATTACAGAGGCTGGGGGCTCAAATCCTTGGAGGGGGGGGGGGGCCTTTTTTCCTGATCTGACATGAACCATTATCAAGGACTGTCGAGGACTGGCGAGAGCATCGGATGAAGCCGTTTATCCGAAGCTCTGTTCTACAAGGATCCCCCCACTGTCCTTGCCCATCAGGTCCCTCAATAGTGGGTCTCTGGACTTTGACGTAACCAGGGAGACAAAAGTATAGACGTCTGTTTCACAATGGGTCCTTGAAGTAACAGGTTCAAAAAAGCATTCAAGTATGGTACTCCAGAACGCGGATAGTAGGCTTTTTCCATGGTACTACTGTTGATCATATAAATCCTGCACTACCTTAAGGACCCTAAACTAAACTATGGGAATCATGGCATATTCCTTGTTATGGGTAGTGCAGGATTTATATCATCAACCTTAGAACCTTAGACTCCCCATAAACCCTAAACCCTAAACTCAAAGGGTAAAAGGAGGGACCCTTAATAAGGACCCCTAGGTATATAACCTTTATTTACCCATTATATAGCCCATTAAAGAGTAGGGATCCCCATTAAGGGTCCCTCCTTTTGCCCTTTGATAAACCCTGAAACCCTAAACCATATCATCAACCGTAGGGGCTGCCTTCTGACCTCAGAGATCCAGGGCTCCATAGCCTGATCCCAGCTACCCCAAAACCCTGTGAGCCCTAAGAAACCCGAAACCTCCAAACGCCCTCCCTGTGAATCCTATGAGCCCTAAGCCCGATGAGCCGTAACCCTAATACCCTATTGTAGGGGCCTTTATCATCAGAATAGGGTTGTGGGGATCTAAGCCCAAACCCTAAACCCTGAACCCGAAACCCTAAACCTGAGCCCTAAAGGCTTGGCCCAGCGACGTCACGCAGCACCACGGTGGCGAGCTGAAAGGGGAGTGTCAAGGCAACAAGGCAGGGTGTAGGGTTTTCCCGTAGGACCCTAAGTAGTTCCTTTTTGGGATTACCTTATAGGATACTAAATATGTTCGGGTTTGGGGTTTAGGGGCTTAGGCGGCGTAGGGGTTGATGGGGTTTGGGGATTAGAGTTTCTTTAATGTAGACCTTTGACTGGTAGACGGCCCTGCCTCAAATGAGGGTATGATAGGTCTTACTTATCATATTATATAAGACCCTACATAGGGGTCTACATGAATCTTCTTAACCCTGGCCCCGTAAACTCGCATCTTGCCCGAAACCGTGCGCGATTTCAGGATGAGGGCTTACTTGCGGCTTAGATAAGAGTTTCGGGATGGTTTAGAGCTTACGGTTTGAGAGATCTCCAGCAAAACCCCAGCCCCGACTTCCGGGCGCTTTAAGCTCCACGTAGAACCTAACATAGACAAAAACTCCGGAGTGCTGAAATAGATCAAGGGGCCTTTCTTTTTCTGAGCATGTCCTGTGGGGTATAGGATACCAAGTATACCATAATGGGTACACATGTACGGTAAGGCAATACAATTGCAAATTCACCCCCTAGCCCGAGTAAGTTTTGACACTACCCGCATGCCCGGCACCCAAGTAATATAGGGGCCTTAATAATTAGAATAGGGTTTTGGGGATCCTGTGTATTTATAGTATCACTATACTAATGGAACCCTCAGGAATAATATTGGTAATTATCTAGGCTGCTGCAGTACACTGGATCGAGGCACTACTGCGCAATCATTGACTCTGCAAGCAAGGACAACGGGCGGGGGGAGTCCAGGCAAAAAAAAACCTTTAAGCCCAAACATTGTAAACTCCGATGCGAAAACCCGAATGCCCTAACCCTTTGGTCAGTAGTAACAGTATAGTCCTCGTAGTAGCGCAGCAGCGTGGTACGTGGTAATAGTCAGCAACTATGCTCGGTAGTACACGTGTCGTCATCGTCGTCGTCGTCGTCAGCCATAGCAGGCAGCAGTGGTAGTAGTCACCACGTCGAAGCTCCTTCCCAAAACCCTAAACCCAAAACCCTAAACCCAAAACCCGAAACCCAAAACCCTAAACCCAAAACCCTAAACCTAAAACCCAAACCCTAAACCCAAAACCCTAAACCCTAAACCGTCTTGCCTCCGCTTCCGAGGTTGGCTTCCCAGCGCGGGCATAGAGGTCCAGGAGGTACGTCTAGCCAAGCTCGAAGAGTGGGCTTAGGGTTTAGGGTTTAGGGGTTGGGGGTCTGGGATGGGTCTCAGGCTTGAAAAGGGTTCAGGGTTGCTCGTGCACAGACGCACCAGAAGCAAGACTGTCACGGCATCGTGGTGACGCCACGCAAGCTGATCGACACCACTTTGCAGCAGAGAGCCCTAAAACCTAAACTTTATTATTCAGTTGTGAGCATCCACCCTCTTCAACGCCGGTGCCGTCGTGTCCTGCGACCGCCACAACAGGACATGGTGGTAATCAGATCCAGATAGCCTCTCCGCCTTCCTGCTGGTTGGTCACTGCTCTCTGGATTTTGTACATGTACAGCATGTTGCTGACAGCCGCCGTGGTCCTGAATGCCCGCTTCCAGCAGCAAACGTGCAACCTTCAGATGCTCATTCGAAGAGGCGAGCATTTGGGCTGTGACGCCGTCCTGGCGACTACATTCTTTGTCAGCACCAGCTTCCAGCAGCAAACGTGCAACTCTGAGGCGACCAGTCGAAGATGCGAGCATTAGGGCGGTCATGCCGTCATCACGCCGACAATCTTTATCAGCTCCGGCTTGCAGCAGCAACCTTGCAACCTCCAACCGTCCACTCCATGATGCAAACATTAGTGGCGTCATGCCATCATGGCGCTGGCAATCCTTATCGGCACCGGCTTCCAACAGGAAACGTGTCACCTTCAAACCACCACGCCAAGATGCGAACATTAGTGCTGTCATGCCGTCAGGCTGACGGCGATGTGCATCAGCACCGTGTTGCAGCAGCAATGCTGCTACCTCGAAATCACCACCGTGACATGCGAGCATCAGAGCTGTCATGCCGTCGGAACAGCAGCAATCTTTATCAGCACCAGCTTCCAACAGCAATCGTGCAACCTCCAAGCGACCACTCCAGCAGCAACGTGCAGCATCCAGAGGGCCACTCCAAGATGCGAGCATTAGGGCGGTCATGCCGTCGTTGCGCCGACAGTCTTTGTCAGCACCAGCTTGCAGCAGCAATCGTGCAACTTCCAAGTGACCTTGACTGGATGCGAACATTAGTGCTGTCATGCCGTCAGGCTGACTACGAGGTGCATCAGCACCTTCTTGTAGCAACAATCGTGCTACCTCCGATTCACCGCTGTAAGATGCGAGCAAAAGCGCCGTCATGCCGTCATTGCACCGACGATCTTTGTCAGCACCAGCTTGCAACAGCAATCGTGCAACCTGCAAGTGACCAGTTTGAGATGCAAGCATTAGGGCTGTCATGCCGTCGCTGCACGAGCCGTCTTTATTGACACCTGCATTCAAAAGCAGACGTGCCACTTCTACGTGACCCCTTTCGGATGCAAACATGAGGGCTGTCTTGCCGTTGGGGTGCCTGTGATGTGCATCAGCAGCCCCTTCCAAGAGCAAACGTGCAACTGCCAGGTGGCCGCAAAGAGAGGCGAGCATGAGGGCAGTCATGCCCTTATATGCGTGGTCTGGACCAGCTCCTGCTTCCAGGAGCATGCGTGCAATTTCCAAGTGCCCTCTTTCACACGCGAGCATCAAGGTCGTCTTGCCGACATTCAGGTGCCGGACATCTTTATCAACGCCAGCTTCCAGCAAGCATCGGACCATGCTAGTGCGATTCCGTCGCGCGGCATCTG
This sequence comes from Symbiodinium necroappetens, assembly GCA_905231915.1. Lineage (NCBI taxonomy): Eukaryota > Dinophyceae > Suessiales > Symbiodiniaceae > Symbiodinium > Symbiodinium necroappetens. The sequence continues at coordinate 5,319 of CAJNJA010011320.1, read as the reverse complement.
CCAAATCTTCTTCAGCTAGAAAAGCAAGGTCATTCCAGTTGCCGCGTTGAGGAGGGGTTGAGAGGGTCTGTAGTACCAAATATAAATCCATGGGTGCATCCAGCTTAGCGTCATCACCTAGGAGGCGGCCGTCGTGCAAAAGTTGCTGCAGGTATGTCGGGAAGCCGTGCACTTCGTACAAATATTTCTTCAGACCACCTGCATCCTTGATCCCCACACGCATGATAGGCAGCTCTTGCCCAGATGGTCTCCAGACACGAAGCATTCCCGCAGAAGGCATCACTTACGTGTGTACCAAGAGTCCTACACTGCAAGCTTTGAACCAGCTGCTCAAACGAAGGGCTTGTTCGAAACTGGGATTTTGGCGCCTGGAACGGCTATGCAACAACTCAAAGTGCACAAAAGACACTGCTGTGTTCCAAACTCCCCAGTCGAGCTTAGAAAGACAAGTGCGAGCTTTGCGGGACAAGCGCAAACAGCGCATAGACACAACCCTAAACCCGAAAAACTCAAGGCCCGAAGCTACAGAACTCCAGGCTTAGGGCTGAGGCACTTAGACTTAGACCCTCCGGTGCTAGGATTCAGGTTGTGGGGTTCCAGGAATTCAGCCCTAGCTCCAGACTTTGAGTACACAGCTGAGCATTGAAACCCTAGAAGCCCTAAACCCTAAACATTAACTAGTAATCCTACACACTAGGTCTGGCGTCATCTTGTCCGTAGGTCTTGGGATGCAGGCATTAATTCTCGCCTTTCAAGGGGATGTTTGCTCCAGCCTTATAGAGAGCTTCCAAACCGATCGGGCTCGTCAAACGGGAGCTTTGAGGATCCCGATATAACCCCGATCAGTAGAATCCATCATTTACGGACGCCAAAATGAAGTACGAAAATGTGGGAACCTGATTAAGAAACCCTGGTCCTACACCCCCAAAGTATCAGGATCCAATACATATAGCCCTAAGAAAGATGCAAGGTTTCTTAATCAGGTTCGTATATACTACCCGGTTATTACCCTAAATATGAAATCCCCCATAACACTAATGAAGGGCCCCAAAACTAGTGACTAGTGCCATCCCCAGGGGCTCTCCTGTGGACTGGGAACGATTATGTGGATAGGCAACTTCCTGTTACAGCTTGTGTTGAAATCCGATCCACAAGAAAGCACTAAACTCTTGAACCCCTTTGTCAACCCCAGCTAATTACTTTCTAAACCCCTCCGACCTAAATTCTGAGCCTCTTGTCACCTCCTAAACCTCAAAACCCTAATATCCCTAACTCTCAAACCGTTAAAAGGAGAACAAAAAAGCCTGCGTCGGGGTCGCCGGCATCTTCACGAAGTCGGCAAGCGACTGGCCATGAATCGCTGTCTGAAGCTACGGTATAGGGTAAAGGGTTTAGGATTTAGGGTTAAAGGGTCTAAGAGTTTACGGATTCATGGCTTGGTTTGCGGTGTGTCTATATCGGGTCTCCAAAGGAGTTGGCAGGTGAGGGTTTTACATGGTTTTTGCAGCTATGCATTGGATCTTTATACGGGTAGTGTCTTTGGGCTGTATAGGGGTCGCAGCGGTGAACTCACGGCATTTATCCAAAAAAAGGCTGAAGGAGTGGGATTAAAATATCGCATTAGGGATGAAAGATTATGATTAGGTTGTCGAGGTATGGGTCCACGATCCAAGCGCCGCATCGAGGGACCTGGGAAGCAGCTCATAAACTCGGTTCGCCTATCCTCGTCTTGACACTACTTATGATCTACCTGTCACCTCAAACCCTGCAAAAAAGTAAGTTCTGACTCGTTATGACCCCTCGATTATGGGGTACAGCCCTGAAAACAGGTTGTTGGATCTCCATGTACTTACTAAGTGCCGCAATCCTTCAGATAAGATGTACTCAAAACCGTTTCCTGGACACTGTCCCAGAGTGTCCATCTCTGCCAGCATTCTGGAATGAATTCCCCGAAGACCATCCTACTATGGCTTTGGGCCCTAGTTCCAAAGTAGTAGTATATACGGACCCTCCTGGTTTGTTAGACATCTCGAACCAGGGAGAACTGAAAGTATCCTCAAGACCCGAACCGGAACCCCAAAAGAGATGCTTGGGAGTTTAGGGTTTAGGGTTGGACAGCCGCAGTTCTTGGAGCTCTGGCTATTCATAGAAGACGGGTCCATCCCGGGTGTGCCAAGAGTGAAACCAAAAGATGCCCATACCCGCAACCTGTGGCAAATCGTGGAGCCGTAACAGACTGTCATCTCTCTTGGTAGGACAGAGCATATGACGCAGACTTCCTTAAAGTGCAACCAGGGGGTTTGGGGCGCTACTGATTTAGGTTTCGACGGACAATTCATCCCATGCCTTTGCTCCACCGAGCTTTCCACCTTTGACCCCAAAACCGAACCAACCCGCTGCTTGCCCGGGAAGCGAAGCAACTGGCCTGAGGGGGCACCGCGACACCTCCGAGGCGGTCAGTAAGAACTCTTTTGGGTTTAGGGTTTCGGGTTTAGGGTTTAGGAATACAGGGTTTAGGGTTTAGGGTTTAGGCTTTAGGAATACAGGTCCTGAATAACAAGGCAAGGAAACCAGGGTGTCGGGTTGTTGCGATCTTACGGTGCGCACGATACTGCTTTGGCATCTGCCTCCAGCCGATGGCTCGGGCGTCGTAGACGCTAAGGAATCTGTGAACGGCCGGGGTCAGGCTTCAGGGTCCAAAGTCAGACAATTTAGGGGCCTTAATAACATGAATTGGATCAGGATTTATGGGGTACATTCTACTATGATTGTACTAAGGGGCCCCAGAATAGTATTTGGTAATTATTTCGGCCCCTCTATTCCTGAGCTTGCCGCACGAGTGCCACTCGAGAATCCTTAAGTTGATGTAGCGGTTAAGGTTTAGGGTTTAGGGTTTGGGGTTTAGGGTTTAGGGTCCTGCATCCCTACTTCGCCTATTCCGGACCAGAAAAAAACGTGGAGCTGTCTGCTGATCTTCCATCATCACAGCAAGAAAATCAAACAGGAGCTTGCTATTGCAAAAAATTAAACCGAGAATCACAGCTGCAAAACTCTGTGTAATCCCTGTATAAACGAAGTCCCCATACTGGCCCATAACATCCTCTAACACCCCGACACATTCTAGAACAAAGTCCTAGAAAGCCCGTCTAGAACCCTCCAGCCCCGCTTAAACCCTAAGCCCCGATAGTGCCCTTGTAGAACCCTAAACCCTAACCCTAGACCCTAAACTAGAACCCTAAACCATAAACCCTCTTAAACCCTAAACTAGAACCCTAAACCCTAAACCCTCAACTAGAACCCTAAACCCTAAACTAGAACCCTAAACACTAAACTAGAATCCTGAACCATAAACCCTAAACCTTAAACCCTAAACTAGAATAAACCCTAGACCCTAGACACTAAACCCTAAACCCTAAACCCTAAATCCTAAACCCTAAACCCTAACCCCTAAACCCTAAACCTTATCCCAGAAGGAAGCTCCTCTCCCGGCCTTCTGCCAGGCCAAGCTCCGCTTGGGCTTCTGGGGCCAATGGCTGGCCGAGCGCCTGGGAAAACACTCGGTTCAGGGTTCAGGGTTTAGGGTTTAGGGTTTAGGGTTCGGGGTTTAGGGTCTAGGGTTCAGGGGCTAGGGTTTAGGGTGTACGGTTATGATTCTCGTGTGTCTATGAATAGGATACATTTCCTGTTCATGATTATGATTATGAGTATCTTCAACTGTGGCTATGTACATGCTATTGAAATTATGATGAAGTTTCTGCTTATGATTTTGATTATCTGCATTATCGTTTATAATTATTAAGCAGGTTTTTCGTTTGCCGGGGAAGGAAGGTTTAGGGGTGTGGGGTTGCGGGAGGTTCTTCTTGTGTGTTAGGTGTTTCCTTATATTATTATTATCGTTATTATTAGTCTTATTATTGCTATCATTATTATCATTATTATTATCATTATGATTATTAAGAATCTTTTAGCACGGTTTTTGTTTTAGGGCTTCGGACTTCGAGGCTTTTGCTGACTTGTGTTGACTTTCGTCGGGCTTGGCTTTGGCTACAAGCTTCCTGGGGTGGGTTTGGTTAAGGCTGGCTTCAAAAAGAGGAGGTCGGGGGGCTGCAATGTAAAAAGCTCTAGACCCACACCCTAAACTCGGGACTTTGAGACTGACTCGATAAGGCGTGTAACGGTTTAGGGTTTAGGGTTTAGGGGTTTAGGGTTTAGGGTTTAGGGATAAGGTGTCAGTATACTCTGGAAACTTCGAATATGGGTCGAGGATGATCTTTGCTAGGATCGCCTGTACTTGGCTATGAAGGCGTCAGTACCACGACATTTCAACTTTCTAGTGCTTACCGTAGAGGTCAGGAGTTGCGGGTCCAAGCTTTGTTTAGGAAATGAAGGTTTGCGGATTGGCGGGGTCAAAGAGTGCACCGCCAAAGCCAAATCCCGTAGGGAACCAAGGAGTCTGAACCAGCAGCTGGCGAGGAGTCTTTGGATGGGTTTCGTAGCCCGTAACCAGTAAAGGCATCGCCCAGCAAAACAAGGTGTCTTTAGCGTTTTGTAGGGGCTCGAGAAAATTTCAACCTGACATCGTCTACATTACCTTCATTGATGACCTTGAGAAGAGGCCCTTGAATATGAGCACCGTCTACCTTGTCATCCTAAACCCTTAAACCCTAAACCCTAAAATCCTCAAATCCTAAACCCTAAATATGCCCTGTCTTGGTAGGACCTCGTCGTTGTAAGGATTCAATTTCCTAGTCGAGGCAACTGCACCCTGTGCCCTTCCAAGGTACCTTCTAAGAGGAACTCTCAAAGGAACCCTAAACCCTGCGCCCTTAAAAGGGACCCTAAACCTAAACTCTTCAAAGGAACGCTAAACCCTGAACCCTTAAAAGGAACCCTAAACCCAAAAACCCTAAACCCTTAACCCTGAACCCTATGAGCCCGAAACCCTGAACCCTAAACCCCAAACCCTGAAACTTTAAAGGAACCCTAAACCCTAAACCCTGAACCCCCTAAACCTAAACCCTAGACCCTGAACCTTTAAACTTAAAGGAACCCCTTAACCTCAACCGAAAAAGGAACCCTAAACCCCGAAACCTAAATCCTAAACCCCAGAAAGGAACCCCTCGGGCTCCTTAAAAGGAACCCTGAACCCTAAACCTTAAAAAAAAACCTTAAATTTTAAAAGGAACCCTTAAACCCTAAACCCTGCACCCTGAACCCTAAACCCTAAACCCTGGGGAACCCTGACATTGGTTGCAGCCGAAGCTCGGCACTTGCCGCGGAAAGGCTGGAGATTGCTCAAGGAGAAATAGAGGCAGCCTC
>CAJNJA010011319.1:0-13720 GCA_905231915.1 Symbiodinium necroappetens | reverse complement strand
AACGCATTAAAGACGCCCAAATTACTGAATGAGCCGCCACATTAGTCAGGTATGTTTCGGAGGACGAGCTCTTGAATTCAATAATATTATGCCGAGAAAGTTGCTGCACGCGGAGTCCCTGCCCCGTTCAAGCTTGTGTTATCCATGAATGCAAGTTGGTCATTTGCTTCAGGCGCACTTGCTGCTGCCAGAAGCAGATGCAGGCGCCGGGGTTGCGATGTGATAGATCCTTCTTTTGTCATCTCGATAGAAGGCCTTCGCAAGATGAGATGATGCTACCTGCCCACCCAAGCTGCAACCTGAAAGTCGAGGTACGGAAACGGTGGACACCCCTTTCGAGGCAGCGGAGGGACAAGAAGAGGCAGCTCCAAAGCCCACGGTGTCCAAGGACTCTCTGGATGCGGGCCGGGGACCCCCCAGATACCCACAGCTTGGTCCCAGGTGTGCTGAGCATCCCTACAGTAGGTCATAGTCATAGTGCTTCATGCAAAAAACCTCAGGAATGAAGGCTCACCGACAAGTCCCATGCGTCCGCAGGAGGAGCTCATGCAGCGGGCAGCCGCTGAGCTGCCACCCATGACAAACTTGGGACCCAGCGGACACGTTTGGGAGCTCACCGAGGAAGAGGCAGCTTGGCAAAATGTGGGACACCGGGAAGGCTCAGAGCATCTGAGTGGAAGCCACATTATGTAGGGAGTGTTCTCCATGAGGTGAGCCTTCGCTGCTTGGTTGCAACTGGCTCTGATCGTTTGCAAAGAGCTCAGGCATGCGTTTGGTCGATGCAAGTCGCCATATGTCGCTATCATCACACGGTGACTAAGGCGAAAGCAGCGATACCAAGACCATGCTCGGCCTGCCAGTGTCTTACGGATGCTCACGTCAAGGTTGAAATATGCTCAGTGCAACTATCAATACAGCAGTTGACACAACCACATGCAATCTATATAATGAGCAAGTCGGATGAGCACACAACGAGGCCTCTGCAGTTCCAAGTGCTACCTGCTGCCGTGGCCACCGGCCGCGTGCCAGACGGCTTGGAAGATACAGAGGCCCCAGACTACACTTTGCTATACTACACTGCTATTGCCATAGCTGGTGTGCTACGTGTTACAAGCGATATTCTAGTCTGCCTACAAGGCAAGGAGTATGGAAATGGTAAATAGTGAGTAGTGTACTCTTGTGCAACACCCCTGAAAGATGCGAATACAGTATTGAGTCACACAGAGAGTTGGGCATTGCCACCCTTTCACTGGCGATCAGGTACGGAAGTGGGCTGGAGACTGAGTTGCGCCTGCCAGGAATGCGTAGCAGGTGCAATAGATGCTTAAGCGCTGTGTCCATCAGTTCATTGCAAGCGGTGCTCTCCTTTTGACAGACTGAGGTCAAGCAGAGGTTCGGAAAGCATGCTCCAGTGCATCGCATGGCACCTCGGCAGTGTACACTGCGGGCCTGCGGGCTGCCGTGATTGCGACGCGAGCTGTTGACCAAAGCTGAAGGCGATCATTCTCCTCACTGGGAAGCCTCCTGGTATGGAAGAGAATCGCAGGGCCACTTGGAGAGGAACAAGTAGCTTGGGGCCGGGCTGTAGATGTGAAGCGGCAGGCATGACGAAATCGTGCTCTGCCGTTGTTAAGAGCACTTGAGAGCGGAAACCAAGGACAGTGATACTGCCTGATGATGCAAGCAGCTAGAATTGAAGTTTCACTTGTACAAACCGTAGGAGGCTCCCACAGCGCGGTATGCCTTTGCATGTCGGTTGCAACTGGTGTTTTACGCTTGTCCCCTGCCTCAGATCAGCACGTCCCGACTTGTTCAAGCTCCTGCTTAGCAGTATGTCTTATGCGGTGCGCTTGAAAACCCTTGTGGGATCAGTTTCACTTCCCGCAGGCTTAATTGAGCTGGAGGAGGGTGTGAAGAGTTTCACCAACATGGCGATGTGCAGCGCCGTTCATCCAAACAACCCAGCTTCCCTTTGTGCCCAGATGTGTCCCGCGAGCCTTTGCCGGAAAGGTGCTCCCGTTTGCTGCCTTGTAGGTCGACCCACTGGCTCGCTTCGTGCCCCCCGGGCGGCTACTCGAGGACTTCTATGTTGCAGAGCAGCTCCTTTCTTCAGTTCAGCAGCTTCCGCATAGTTCCCACTGGCACCACCCTCCGAAAGCGGCCAGCTACCGGTAGTTGTTAAGATGACGTGCCAGGACTCGCCATACTCAATGAGACCAGGAGGCAGCATCTTGCACAGCGGAGCACGCCCGCACCGGATGCAGTGGAGAGCGTTGCAGCTCTGCGGTGTCATCTGCAGCCTCACGGCTTGCTCAGCCTTCTCTAAAACGTAAAAGAACCGCATCAAAGGGTGCTACCCTATAGCCCACTCGGTCAAGTCCTGGACAAGACGCTGACTGAGCCAAAACCGAATCGATCCCATTTATCTTCATGTCTTGACGAAGTCTTCCGTAGTCGGCTGCTCCGCACCCCACCGCACATGCTTGCAGACATAGACGTTTGAGCCTACCCTCTAAACTCCAGACCCCCAAACAAACAGGCTTCGAGCTCGCCTCCCTCTAAGCCTCTAGGCCCTAAACCCTAAACCCTAAGATCTAAATTTTGAGGAAAAGCGCCCTGAAACGCTGGGACCCCGAGCCATGGTCCGGCGCCAAAGAGCGCTTGCTGGGGCCGGTGCTCGCAGCTTACGACGAAGCTGGCTCGGATGCTAAGGGTTCTTGAATTTGGCGGCTTTAAGTTTAGGTTTTAGGGGCTTTAAGTTTGGGGCCGTTTATGGCTCAGGGTTTCTATCATGTTTTGTTGTTGTTGGGTGTAGGACCTGCCCCGGTTTGCCTGTTTGTTGGTTCTTACTGGGCTTGGATCGAAATAAACCCTGCGGACTCTACCGTTACTGTACTAAATGGGTTATCATAACCATACGGTTACAAAAAAAGAAGGTTCTCCAAGCGTAGTACCGTTCGCATGAGGCTGATGTTGTGTTGAGCTCTTTCATGGCAGACGTCTCTTTTTTTCCAGCCGAAAGCAGTTCACCCGCGATTCCCAGGATGAGCGAGTCCTGTGTCAGCGACACATCAAGCGAGGCCATTTGCTTTTAGGGTTTAGGGGTTTAGGTGTTTAAGGTTTAGGGTGGATGCCCTCATGCCTTTGGGCCTCTCGGGGTTCCCACACGAAGAGAAAAGCACCAGTCCGTCTAGAAGTGCCAATATTAATGTCGAACCCCGTGGCAGCAAAATCGTAGTAGGACTGTTGATGACTGTTGTGGCTTTTGCTTCGTGTACACCTGGACAGTACTTCTTGCATATTGCAAGTTGTCAAATTCTTGGCTCATCTACATCGCAAGATCATGCAGCATTATGTGCCGTATGCCCTGGCTTCGTTGTCGCGTTACTTGTTCGTTTATATTATACTTGTAACATCGGCTACCATCCCCTAACATGATCGCATCATGTTTCATATCAGTAAGAAGTATGTAAGTCTATGCGTTGCAGGTAGTGCGCAGGTGGTGGTGTGGTGTGTGGCAGCGATGGCGGAAATGTAGATGTTGCACCTTCTCCGTCTCTCTCCCAACTCTCTCGTTCTTCCCTCCGGTTGGCTCTTTTCCCTCTGCCTCACTCTCGTTCCTTCTCTGCAAATAGGATACCTTAGCAGTGTGCCGTTGATCGAATTGAGCGCTATAGTTTAGTGGCCTGCTGTTGCTTGCGAGCATCGGCTGCTGCTGTCATCCAAGCATTAGTTTATTGTGACACATCGCATGTTTGTCAGGCCTCGGACTTGTCCTTTGGGGACTCGAGCGATTCTTTGGAGGAGGACAAAGACCACGATGCACTTTGCTGGAGACGTGTTGTTTACCATCAGCTTGAACCACTACCCGTGGCAGCTTCCAACTTGTCATGGGCCGCTAATCATGCAGTGCGAGGCATGGAGATATAGCCATGTTACCTTCCCAAGAGTCCACGAATCGTGCAGGATTCCGAAACGTCCGAAACAGCTTCTTGGCCATTACATACTTCGGGCAGCTGTCAGTTCGTGTTCATATTCGACTGCATGAGTATTCAGGAGATGTGTTCACTGTTGCTGAGGCGCGGCTCGGCAGTTGGTTTCGCAGCTTGACCACAGGAATGATGTGACCTTGTGACCTTATGGCAATCGATCGCTACGTCCGCGATACGGAAGATGGAAGATGCCCGTTTCCCTCCGCCGAGGCCTCACCAGCCTTGACAAACGCCCGTCAAGATCTTCGAGACGCTGCCTGCTCGCAGATATGCAACTACGTACTGTGCAGACGCGTCAGATGCTTTTTATCATATTTCATCTCAGTGTTCATTCATATATATGTATATATATATATGTGTGTGTGTGTATACATAAAGACAGACCTACATATTGTGATTCCAGCGTGTCTTGTCAGAAGGTTGTCATCAATCTGGTCCGCGGCTCACTTGGCGCCAGGCCTTACCGGATTGCGCATTTGCATCCCGGCTCGACTCTTTGGGTTTTGAGGTTAGGGTTTAGGGTTTTGAGGTCTTGGTTTAGGATTTAATGTTTAGGGTTCAGGGCGTTAAGGGTTTACTGCAGGTCACGAATCATAAAGCCTTTGGCAGTTGGTGGCCAAGGCCATCTTCCAGCTGCTACTACTCGTTCCGGCACTGTTCCCGGAGTTCCTGTCGCTTCATGTCCGCATTCCTGGCGGCTGGGTACTTGCAGCATTGCGCAGCTGCCGTAAACGAAACCGTTTGAAGGGTCTTTCGTGCGTGTAGTTCCACACAGTACAGGATGCGATGAGTCGCAGCAGGCTAGAGCGACAGAAAGTGCTGCTGACGGGCGTTGGTCCTGCCCTGGTGCTCTCCAAACTTCAAACCTTAGGCTAAGTGATGGCTCCGAATTCTGTGACGATGTGGTGGAGGCATCGTGAATTTGCTGTTCTCACACATGGGCCTTGTGTCACACCAGTCGATTTCAGGACAGCGTTATACGCATTGCCACACGAGCAGTGCTGACTGTAAAGTGTCGGGCATGCGACATGTGATGCACTTGGAGTGTCCATCGATTGTTTGACAGTCGTGTGCACTGCATAGATGCCCAGATTGCACCATGCAGGCGCGAAAGGAGCATTTGGGAGGTCATCGCGGGCCAGACTTGGGTTCGTATTCTCACATCGTGATCGTTTCTGGGTGATCCGTACATTGCTGGCACACCCCTGTTGCGAACTTTGATCTGCACCTCGCGAAATGAAATGATTCTGCCCCTTTTATCCTGTCCCTGCAGATGACATCAATGGCATCGCTCCTGGCATGAGATTCTCCGTGCTGGTTTACTCCTTCAGCGCTCTCGTCAACATCGCCGCAAACCTCTTTATCTCCTTGCGCATGCGCTTGACCTTTGCCTCTGCCTCAGGGCAGAGCAAGATGCTCAGCAGCTTGGCACTAATTGGAGACAACAGCAGGATGGGTCTGGCCGGATCGGCATCTGCCAGCTGGTCATACATATATATATATACATACACATACATACATATACATATACATATACATATACATATACATATACATATATATATATATATATAGAGAGAGAGAGAGAGGGTGCCTCTTCTTTTGAATTTTGGCAGGCACAGAGGCCTCTGTCTGCTCCGTCTTGTCGCTGTCCTGGCTTCTGGCCGGGCTTTCTGCTGCCAGCTGTGCAGCCACGTGGTGTTTTCCAGGACACGGTGCAATGGGCGTCGAGGGTCGAGAATTCCTTTCGACCCTAAACGCCCTAAACCCCTGAAATCCCCTGAGCCCTAAACGGCTGAAGGACTTCGCGGCATTCATCTGGGCTTGGCACTCAACGTGATCACATCGCCGTTGCTGCTCCTCTTGGTAGCAGCATTCATAAGGCCGGATCAGCGATGTTCAGGAGATGCCAGCATCATCGAAATGTTGAAAGCTGATTAGGGGTACCTTCAAGATGCCTGTGTTGTGTTCGTAGCAGATAAAAAGCATTGAGGTGCGAAAGGCACTTCCTTGTGGTGCTGTCGGTTCGGAAGCATAGTCCATAGACCTTCAGCAACCCGAGGGGGTGTTCATGGTTCCCTTTCCAAACTGCTGGGAGGTCTGTGAAGCTGCGGCTGAAGCTTTTAGAGGTTGGCTACGGGAAGCCCTTGGGCGCCCCGCCTGGATGAGGGGTTTAGGCGAGTTTCGTTGTAGCTGTGTGCAGGCCATACTGAAGAGTTCACTTCAGTTGCACTTCTTGAAAGCGTCAACCTGGTGGCTATGCTGCTCAGGGGCTTGGCGACCCCCGAACGCGACCCCCTGCAGCCAACCAAGTGCTGTGTACTTTGCCTAGCAGTTCGTAGAGGGTTCCATGCGCCCGAGGTGCTCAGTGCCTCCTCCACTTGGTCAACTTTTTGGTGTTTTTGGCGATACTGTCGGCGGCAGCTTTGATTTGAAAGATTCCCACAGCTCTGAGTGCACTGCTGATTAGTGGTACCGTGCAGCATTTGTTTGATGGTGAGGCCTCTCTAAACTCAGAATCCCCCCCCCCAACTGTCATGTCAAAGCGCGATCCGAGGCGTGGCATTGTAGCAGCTATGTGACCAAAGGCTTGTTCGGTGCAAAGCCAGCAGCGCCGTGGACATACCTGGACCCAATGTTTCGTTTCTTATGGCATGAATATGTGCATGTGCAAGAGGTGATGATGTACGTATGGATGCATGTTTGTACTTACCTACCTCGCATATATGGCCTATGGTTGTTTGGCCGGTCTAAGCGATGTCGCCATGTCGATTCGTGACAGATGAGAATGACAACAGGGGAGGAAGAGCCCTAGTCAATCAGCTGTGCCGCAGGAAGGGCGGTAGCAACAACAAGAGAACAGGTAGTGAGTGGCAGTGGTCCAGCAGTAGTAGCCATCAGCCCTTGGCACTGGTGCGGAATTCGCGCATTGGGCACGCGTGCGGAGCCCGAAACTGTCTGAAAGCTACCCGTACACCCTGCCTCAACTCTTTCTCCCAAACCTTGACGTACCCCTGCCTCCCTCCCGGCAGTGCGGGTTTCGACCAACCTTGATTTGGCGGCTGAAATCAGGCGCTCAACAAAAGCACAACAACCAATCAACACAAGACACCAAATCAAGCATGATTATACGCAGTATAAGACAACAAAACTAAGAAAATGACATCGAGGCATTTCTCGGCCGAAGGGATCTCGGAGCGCAGGGAACTTCGAGCAACTTTTCTGCAAGTGCACGAGTCCCAACAATACTTGGATGGTGCCGATACCGTAGTCCAGTAGCCGGAGAAGACAGGAGTCGTGATCATGAATGATCATGGTCATGGTGATGATAGTATTGGCACTGGTACTGGTGATTTTTGACCACCGCAAGGTGAGAGGCAGTCAACGATATACCCGAGTGCAACCCACAGTGGAAGTGAAAGGAGAAGGAGGAGTAGCAGTAGCAGCAGCATCATCGTTGTCATTCGGGGTAGTTGGTCGCACGAGTACTCGTCCCAGTTGTAGTCGTCGCAGCAACAGCAGCTGTGGTAGGACCAGCTAAAAGACTGGAGTGAACGTAGTCACATACAGGCATAGTCGAAGAATCAGTTTCAGAATTCGCAGTTCTTCATTGCGCGATATCTGATGAAATGTGTGAGTCGTCATCACCATCATCATCATCACCAAAACAACCAACAGCAAAGGCATCGACACCAGCTGATACTGATATGGAGAACAGCACTATGACTAGGGGCATCACCAACAGCAATATCTCACAACTGCCTTGTTTAGAGGCCACGACAAGTTTAATGCCTCTGTTGTCTTCTTCGCCTTCGGCATCACGAGTGCTGTGACGTTCAGGGCGTTTCGCAGGACCGGCTGGCTCCTGCAAAAGCCTGAGCGTAGAAGCCGCACACAGCGTGGCACACCGGAATGTCGCACCCGAGAGCCTGAGATCCGAAGGCTTCAATTCCAGTTTACTCAAGAGCCTAGGCCCAAAAACCTAAACTCTAAACCCCAAACCCTAACGCTGGAAGCACCGAAACCCATTTTCGGAGCAGGATGGAGCAGGCAGCGCGGCCTGCGGTAGTTAGTGATGACCTCGGAGCTTATATTAAGGCGGAGGCAGGCACCGCTGAAAAGTCTCATGTAAAGCGGTTTTGAAGGGCTGAGGGTTTCTATGGTAGTTGGATGTAGTTTGTGTATGTAACATGATAGTAAGCAGTCTTCTTGGTTAAGTATCGCTGTTTCGCAGCCATTGTAGCTTGGTGTACTTTCCGGCGCTGGGCGCGGTGGACCCAGCAAGGCTGCTGGCCGACGTTGTGCCGAGGGCTCCAGGAGTTGAGGGATCACGATCAGACCCCACATAGAACACACATATTTGTATGTAAATGCACAGAACTGAGATCAGTACATGCAATATGTACAAATCTTTATATACGATTAACCACGTGTGGGAGGCAACCTGGGCGGCGACCGAGCTCAAGAATGCTCGATTGGCTGTGCTGTCCCTCGTCTGGCGAGTAGACCGTGTGCTGCTCCGAGTTGCGAAGTGCCGAGCAGCAGGAACTACTGCTGATCCAGAATCAGCCGCGTTGTGGAATTGCATGACTCGTTGAAGCATCACTGTGGATCTGTAGATGCGCACATTCTCGTCAGTGGTGGGCTTAGAGCATTTGGATCCAGAACAAGCCAAGCTGTCAATCGGGCGAGTTGAGAGAAGTGGTGGTATCGAAAAGCTACACTTTCAGTATCTTGTCGTGGCTTTCTTCCCATTCCTCCCCAGATCAAGACCCCTAGTGGCTTTGTCTCCCTCTCGCTCTCTGTCTCTCTCCCTCTCTCTCTTTGTTTTCGCCTGTCCTTTCTTCCAGGAAGAGGCTTGTGTCGTCTGTCACTGACCCGGGGAGCATCAGCGGCAGGATAGTCGGATAGTTCTACAGTCTGTATGTACCCTTTTTGTGTGTAAATGCTAGTTCTATAAAGTTATGGTCACCCCCCCCCCTCCCCAAGATCTACGCTTGCAGGCTTCATACCATTTCATGCTTACTTATACATACGTGTACACTAGACATAAAGTACAGAAACCACCGCAAATATCGCTATTATCACTTGTATCCTCGAACACATACAAACGGTGCTGCGAAGCATCTTGTGCCGACACATCGACAATTCCGCAGCCGAATTTCGGCCAATAAAAATAGCACTTCATCTATGCGGAAAGCCGAAACTGTCGGAAGGTCTTGCGTGTCATTGGCTGTTGTATTGAAAAACCTAGTGTTGATTGAATTTTTCGGTTGAATTTTTCGGGAACCGTACATCAAGGGCACTGTGTATCACGGGCACTGTGAATCTCTTTCGGCGATTGAAGGCTGCGCCCGCACAAGCTCACATGTCACACTGCTACACCTGCCCAAAAACGGTGGGCTCCTCCTGCTTTTCCTTATTTAATCATTGTCTATAGGGTATGCTATAGGGTATGCTGTAAAATATTCTAAAGGGTATCCTGAAAGGTATTCTAGAGGATAGCTATGAGGTATATTTAATATATACATAAGCATAAGGCATTCTACACAATATTCCGGATGGAATTCTATAAGGCTTATGTATGGTGTATAGGAGAAAAGCAAGGTATTCTATGGGGAATTGTATTAGCCTATTCTAAAGGGTATCCTGAAAGGTATTCTAGAGGATAGCTATGTGGTATATTTAATATATACATAAGCATAAGGCATTCTACACAATACTCCGGATGGAATTCCATAAGGCTTATGTATGGTGTATAGGAGAAAAGCAAGGTATTCTATGGGGAATTGTATAGGGTATCTTTAGGGTATTTCATAAGAGATGGTATAAAAGGTATTCCATCGAATGTATATATAGAAAGGAATTCTATAATGTATTCTATAGGCTAAAGGGTATTCCGTAAGGTTTTTACGGTGTATATAAAATATATTCTGATGGTATCAGCCAGGCATTCTGCTTGAAATTTTTCAAGGTATATAGAGGGGGTATTCTACAAGGTATTTTACAGGCTACTCTTCTACTAGTAGGTTCCTGATTTCCCTCATAGGAATCCGTTTCTCCTGATTTGCACGCCCAAGTCTCTAGAGATTCCAAATTTCCAGATTTGCACGACCTATGTTTCCAGATTTGCACCCCCCCATGTTTCTGGATTCCAGAGTTGCGATAACAAAGTTAACATAATCCAGGTTTCCAGATTCCAGATTTCTGCTTTCCAGATCCAGATTTCTGCAAATCTGGAATCTGGAAACATTTTTTGAGCGTTCAAATCTCGATTCTCTGGAAGTTTAGGGCGTGCAAATCTGGAAATCTGGAATCTCTGGAAACTGGGGGCAAGCAAATCTGGAATCTGGAAACCTGCGTCCTGCAGATAGGCGGAAATCAGGAAATCCAGACTCTGGAAACCTGCAGACGTAGATCTTGGGGGTGGGGGGGCGAGCAGCGTTATGGTGCTTATGCATGTGTGCATGTGAGATGGGATGAGATGAGATGATATGGTTAGCAATGGTTCGCAGCTGTCCGATTGACATGCTGTCACCGACGTCGTGGGGGTTTTGCGCTGGCCTCACACGACGCGGAGGTGGGATGGTTTCGGCTCCTGGTGACCTCGCTTGCACGTGCCTTCACACTCGGGCACACTCGGAGTATGTGTGAGGGGGCAAGCAACAAAAGCCTGTGGTTGTTCTTGCAAACTGTGTCACTTCATCCAACAATCCACAACAAGCGCCCACCAAGTGCTGGTTCTCATAGATGTCATAGAGGCCAGAGTCAAAAAGCGCCCGACAAGGTTAACATGCCATTCGTCCTCCATTGCGGCCTTGATTTGCATCTGCCGCCCCTGGCTCCTTGTGCTGTGCTCCCTGGCCATTGGAGGGGTCTGAGATCGAGTGCACGAGACTTCAGTCGTTATCTCTCCGAGGCTCCGAGGACGACGACCGCTGTTACATCGCGTACCAGCTGGCCACCGGTTCAAAGCAGCTTCTATTTCTTTTTAACATTTCAATATCCTGGTATTGACGATTAGACTACAAGTTTCTTCCGAACCTCCTGCCTAAGCTGGGGTCCCCTCTTGGCAATACGGCGCCAACTACGTATAACTACGTCGTCCGCTGGTTCCCTTCATACTTCCATGCCGATTTGTGGACAGTTCGCCCAACTGATGCTGCATCTTAGACAGTATACGACAGTACATTCTAGCATATGTTCCATGACATATATCACAGTATATACTATCCAGCTGATGCTGCAGGTTGTCCCAGTGTTGGAACTTGGAGCCATGACTGCAATATTTCGTGGTCGCATGCTACTTGCCAGATAACCCACAGCTCATGCTGAAGTCGGAACGGAAGGGCAATGAGACAGCAACTGCATGTGTTTGGAGCACGAGGAGCTGTCATGGTGGAGATCATATCTCTTTTCTCTTTGCTGGGCGTCTTCAGCTTGAAGCCGCCTGATATTCGGGTGGCATCTTTGCTACATGGTGTCATAGAAGCTGTCTTGTGGCACAAGGTCGAGCTGCAGTAGCCGGAAACAAGCCTCTTCAGAGCCTGTCTGAGGCACCACAGCCGGGCCGCCGGGCAGGAGACGCGGGCAAGTGAGTTGGAGCATGTTGCAGCTGAATTGAGTGACGAAGCATGGGGTTTTGGGTTCAGCGAATGGCTGCTAGCTTCCCCCCCCGGCAGCTCGAAGTGGTTCCTGGGCACAGGAAGCGTGAGACTGATGACTCGCGCGGATACTCTTACCGAAGCATGGTGGGCCACTGCGCGGGAGCTGGCTTCAAGGTCGGGCGGTGACAGTTTCAAAAGTAGGCCTGAGGTTGCTAGAAAGACTACAGGAGCGACAAAACATGATAAGAGTACTACACGGGAAAAAGTCAAAAGTGCAAACGGGGCGCATGACAGAACGGATTCAGGTTGCCGAAACATCAGTCGTCTGCTTCAAGTCTACTCTTCGGCAGGAGCGTGTCCCTGGAGCAGCTTCTCCGTTTCTGGGGCGAGCTCGGCAGTGAAGGCGTGCAGACTGGGTTTAGGCATACCGCTGCCGCTGCAGTTAAGAGTCCACGAAAAGCTTCCGCGGCTTTTAGGACTCATGCCGCACTACGACACCGCTGCTCAGTTGCCATAAGCACAGGAGACACGGATGTTTCATTGCCAGGCTAGGCAGAAATTGACCACTCCTGTAGCTTTGTCTAGAGTTTACAGACCATGTTTTCTATGTACACCCACACAACATCAGCACGTACTCGCTGCAGAATTGTTGGTGAACTCTGTCTTTTGGACCAGACTGAGGAGCGTTCGACTACCAACGATGTGGTTCGACAGGCCACAGGGCCACAGGGGAGTTGGTGAACTCTCTCATACTCTCTCATGGGCCCATGGGCCCAGGGCATTGCAGGGCCATTGGTTTTGGTAGCCCGGCTGTCTTTCGTCTCGCGGAGGCTATCATTCCCAAGTCGCGCAGACCCGACGGTGGAGACTGCTTGGCGAAGGCTTCATAGCGCAAGTTGCCATCGCGTCCTCACTCTGCAAGTTTTTAATCAGACCGTGTCACTGTCATTTCTTGCTGCTGTGTCGACGTCTCCCTGTATGTAGCGAAGATGGCTGGTCACTCTAGTTCTAGTTGTTCTACACGTGCTGGCCAGCTGCTCCATGCAGATTTGCAGTGCAGAGTCTCAGCTGTTTGTCGGCAGGTGTTCCAGGAAGGCGGCGAAGTGATGCCTCCAAAAGCAATGGCTGCATGCCTGAAGGTTATCTTCGCAGAGGAGTCTACCTGATAGATTGAAGAGCACAAGGCATCTGTTCACTGCCGCGTGAAGGTTACGCATTCCTGGCGCAACAACTTCAGAGACCTAGTGAGAGCCTTACTGGAAGCTGCATGGCATCCATGATGAATGAGTTTTTTCGAGTATACGAAAGAAAGTGTCACTCAACTCTCAATACGCAGCTCAGGTAGCTGCAATCATAGCCGATGCGGGCAAGAAGGACTACTCCACTGCAAAGACACACAGAAAGAGTGAACTGCGGCCCAGTCCCTCGAGCAGCTTTTTTGTTGTCGCTGAATTTCGTGGGCTAAACTGCGCTCGAAGGACGAGTACTGGCGCGTCGCGGGCAAGCTCAAAGGCAGCCCAATAGATGCTGCCAGAGAAGTGGATAAACTCCTGTGGAAGCTGCATGGAAACGAGCATCGCTACTGGATGCCTGGCGGCTTTCGTTGAGCCGATGCTGTCAGCATAAACTTGGCGACATCTCCAGACGAGCCAAGGATTTGCGCGTTCTGTGTCAACCAGCACGCCAGCATTTGTGGTGGCTATGCAGATCCCCCACCCATCGCGGATGCGAGCGCATACAAGAGGTGCCTGGCCCTGGCACTGGATGTGAGCCTTTCCACACTTGCCAATCTGAGTCCATGCAGCTCTGTAGCCGAAGGGTCGCAGTTTGACGACTTTGGCATGCTTATTTCCGGTACATATTATACACAAACCCTTGGGCCGCACGATCTGACGGCCGCCCGATCAACCTGAAAGTAGAAGAGACACAACAGACAAAGCGAGAGAGTCAGAAGTCTCGCACCGACAAAGACTCGAAGGACCTTCGTGCGGCAAAGCGAGCGCAGGGTTTCGGGTCTCTCCCCCGGGCCCAGTGCTGGAAGAAAGGAAGGAAGGAAGGATTTCTGACTCAGACTAGCCCGCAGCAACTGGGGCCGCACTTGCGCGGGGGGGGGGGGGGGGC
>CAJNJA010011318.1:0-13720 GCA_905231915.1 Symbiodinium necroappetens | reverse complement strand
ATTACATTAGATTACATTATATTACATTATATTACATTATATTACATTATATTACATTATATTACATTATATTACATTATATTACATTATATTACATTATATTACATTATATTACATTATATTACATTATACTACATTACATTACATTATATTACATCATATTACATTATATTACATTATATTACATCATATTACATCATGTTACATCATATTACATTATATTACATTATATTGCATTATATTACATTATATTACATTACATTACATTATATTACATTACATTACATTGCATTACATTGCATTATATCATACTATATTATATATACATTACATTACATTGCATTATATCATTTTATATTATATACATTTACTATATATATGTATCTTTATATATATATATGTTCATCATTGCTCACTCCACATGAATTACCACAGAAGGATCCTGCACAGAGCCAGGTTGATTTGGCACCCGTAAGATAAGAACATAAGCCAGATACCGACCTGCGTCGCATTTGGGTCCCTGAGCCACTCACGCATGTGCACCTTTGACCTGCTGTCGTCGATATTTCTCCTGGCTCAGGAGCTTGTTGGAGTTTAAGGTTGTGGACGTCCGAATCTTGACCTCCTGCCGCGATGGCTTGGAAACTGATCCCAGCCTAAAGACGCTGTCCTATGTTCCAATCTGCCTGCTGGTGAAGAGATACGGGGATGAGTTCGTATGGTAGATCAGGGAATGGATGACAGAAGCATCCAAACTATATGACCATGCCTGACCTTGCGATCGATTTGCGCAGTCTTACTGCGGCACACACAACTGAAGCAATATTTACATAGTTACTCTCCTTCTGTTGATTCTTACTACCGTGTCAACGTTTGTAGACACAGACAAACCCCAATGCATGATACTCAATGGAACCTCGAGTGCTCCCAACACAGCCTGTGGGGTTCATCCTCGCAACCTACCAGACCCCTGCCAGTGGACCCGGAAACGCAGCAAACAACCGCTTCTGGTGCTGTGGTCCTGTTGATCGACGACTTTTCGTCTAACATACCTGAGACGTTCCGATTTCAACACACTCTGCCACCAGGCTGCTTCTCTGGGCGCAAAAGCATATTCTGAGTTTAAATGGCACAGAGGGCTGAGGAGCTTCCGCTGCAGCTTGCGGCATGCTTTGGGGCCCTGGCGGCGTCTCACCGCTGGGCAGCGGCCGACCATTTGGTGGCACGCGGTTTGCGGAGGCCTTGCAGCGGCTTCGAAGGCTTGTGCAGGGGGCTGCTGCTCTGAAGGGCTCTAGACGGGTGTCCCATGTCGTGATCGGATCTGAACGGAGGCTTTTTCAATTTTGGGCTGTCGTGGGGATCACAAGCCCGTTTGGCTTGGATGCAAGCCACGCCTGCCCAACGTTGGGCGCAGACGCAGAGTGGTTGAGATCGCTTCCTGCAATGCAAGTGTGACTGAAACCCACACCAGCTTAAACCAGACAAGACTCGCAACTCTCAACTTTTTCGCCCTGCTTCGGCATCTGCTCAGCTATAATGGATAGCTCCGTGCTTTGTCCCCGCAGTGAGCGTCAAAATCCAATCTTTGATTAGCTTTAGCTTCCTCCTGACCTGCATACCCGCTTGAATCTGCAGCTGCACAGTAGGAAGTCGTGCTGAGCCGCTGGAGGTAGCTCGCTCTACTCTTCACCAGCCTCTCGCCCCAGTCTTAGCTCGCAGGGCCATGATGTTGGCCTGCAGAGCGGGAAAGCAAAGCACAGGCATCAATTTATGCGAGGAATCGAACGGTCAAGCTTCCGTCCACTGTGGAGCAGATTAGATGTTGTTACTGCTCGCTTGTTGGGTCAGGTCTTCTACCCGCCAGCAAACCAGAGACGCCCATACCTCCATCTCGCGGCAGCTTCGCTGATATGACCTCGGAGACAACGACGATGGGCGGCCGGCCCGGTTGCTTCCAGGTCCGCTACCCAACCGTCAGCGGTCTGTCTTGAAAGATGTGGCTCGACCTAGATGCATATCAAAAGCAGCAATACCTATACATCACGGGCGGTACAGTACTGGCAGTGGCAAAAACATGCAAAAAACATAGTCAGCATACAGCAGTGGCGAATATACATTTTTGCTGATCTTTATGCGGGCAAGCGGGCGGGCGTGTGTACGTGCATGCGTGCTCGAGGCGGTGTGCACGTGTGCGTGTCTGTGTGCTAGAGACGTTTCACCGGCGCAGGATGTCGAAAAGGAGAAGTAGAAGGACGGGATGGCCTCTAAGAAAACAAAAACCCCACAGTGATGTGGGGAACTAGCCATATCGATCATCACCTCAACAGCAGAAGTGCCAAAGGCCTCCCGCAAAACGTTGGCAGCCACCTGTGATATTGGTGACCCAAAGCCATTACCCCAAGCCCATGCCCTGAAACACTCAAGTTCTTAAAACACCCTCAACCCCGGTCAACCCCTCACCCTGACACCCTCAAAAGCCCTGAAACCCTCAAATCTCCATGCTGGGAGGCGGGCCGATTCTCGGACCTCAGCGTGTTCATCTCAACGATGAGTTGCGCGTTCTCCGACCTGAGGCATCGGATACGACGACACCCAACTAGGCTGAGGCTTTTTCAGGGTTGCAGATCTTCTTTATTTGGGGCTTGAGGGCTTACAGCTTAGGACGGTTCATGGGTAGGGCGTCTGCACGTGGGTGCGGCGTACGGAAGCCTGTAGGCCTTTGTGTTTAGAGGGTGGGGCTGAGGGTTTCCATGATCTGAAAAGAACCCAGAACCCAATACTTGATTCAGAGGAGTTGCGATCGAGGCTCTGGCAACTGGTGAACACCCAGCTTAAAGGCAGAGATTGTAACCGCAAATCCTGAAAGAACACAATCCTTGTACTCCACGCACTCGACGACCCTAGACTATATTGCTCAACCATGTGACAATGAAGACCCGGCGGAACTGTTGGGATTCAAGGTTTAGGGCGCCAAGAACCTGCCTAAACCCCAAACCCGAAACGCTATGAAGCCTAAAACACCTCGCTTCTCGGATCCGGACGTCAGCTTGCGCACGTCCTGCTCGCACTCGCGCTTGGTTTGCGCGGCGGCCCTGGAGGCTGCGCTCGTAGTCTCCGCAACAGACAGCCCGGAGACGGATAGAACGCAGACAATGGCAATTTTTTCTGAGGGGTTGGATGCTTTGAACGTCAAAGTCAGCTGAAGAAGATGTGGTTCAGGATGCAGGCCGAAAACCAAAGCTACCGAGAACTGACTCCGTGAGCAAATGAGACCTCCCTAAGCGCTCAGCTTGGGAATCAAGGACCCTGCAAACCGGAAACCAGGGTACAATATGCAGCCGATATATATATATATATACATACATACATATACATACATACATATATATATATATATGTGTGTGTGTGTGCGTGTGTTTGCATCTCTGTGTGTGTGTATATATATATATGTATGTATATATATATATATATATTTATATTTATATTTATATATTTATTTGTTTATTTATTTATTCATTTATATGCACACATATCTGGGACCCCTGGCGCCGTGGCAATCTCCTTCTTTCGGAAAAGCAGATCTCGCTGGATGACCATCTCCTCGTGAAGTGAAGGGCGCTCCAGGTTTCCACTTCTGGAAGGGAGGAGCAGAGAATCCGAGTGCACTCAGTAGCTCCCCACTCCTCGACGAGGACCTTACTCTTGGCGAGCTCTCCCTCGCCTCAAGGCAAGGCTCCAAAGATGGAAGAAGGCTTCGGAGTCAAAGGCGCCATCAATTCTGAGCATCCCGAAGCCACCGCGTAGTGAGTTTAGTGAGGGCCCGACCCACATCCTCGGTTTTCTCCTCCGTGTGCTTCCAGGCCTAGCGTGTGGTAGAGGTCTCTTGTTGAGCGTGCTCCTTTGTACCTAAATTTGAGGACTTCCGGCTAAGAAAGAAGCACACAAACTCCGAAATTGAAACCCGGTCTCCATGCTCTGAACGCGGGAAGCTTGGCCGATGGCAAGTAACTTCTGATGACGCTCCAACACAGCCTCACAGCACAAAGAGGCACCGAGAGATCCAAGAGGGAGAGGAGTCCGCAAGATAGAACGTCGTGCTGAGATGCAAGTCGCTTTTCCGCACCTGCCCCTTTTGGCCCCGGGTGTCTCCATACAGGAGGACACAGGTCTAGAGCCATCTATAGACTTTATAGAACATGCACGAAAACGACGCGAGACGTCTAGTGGCCTCCTCGGGCTCACGCAACGATCAGGCGAAAGCATTGCCATGTGGAAAAAACAATCAGACAGCTTCGAACTCAGGGACTACTGAGAAAACGTGGAGCAAGAAGCTCTCCCCTTCTGCCTGCAGTCTCTTTGGCATCTGCGTGTAGTCCTCAGTCGTCTCTGGGTGAAGCACGGTCTCGACCTCCAAAGCAGCATTCCTACAGACGAGGTGAGGGAACCTTGTCGACTTGGATTCTTGACCGTGTGTTCTACTCTGGGAAGCAGAAAGTCCTTCGCGTCCAATCCTTTTCGAGCCTCTTACTCCACAAAACCCTAAACAACACCCCGAAGCACTGGACTCCGTGTGGAGAACGGCTGGGGCCTCCTGGATCAGCCTGCGGCCATCCTATCGCTGCAACGGGAAGATGACATAGGGCTTTTGGGCTTTCGGGTTGGGTATGGGGTTACAGCTTTAAAGTTCTCGTTTCGAGTTAGCCAAAAAGTGCCTTGTTGCAACTGCTTTCCTTGCCAGCGGTACACGCTTCTTCTGTGCCACTGGCATTCCAGCTGCACGAATCCTTCCGCCGGGAGGAGAGGTCAGAACGGGGGATGGCAAGCCCAGTGAAGAGATGCTCTTACGAAGCATCTGAGCACTGCTATGATCTGCACAAGACGTATCCGTTGTCCAGGGAATGAGCCTGAATCCCCTGGACCCTAAAGCCTAAAAACCCCAAACCCTAAACTCCCTAATAAAAACCCTATAGGCCCTAAAGCAGCGGCTCCTTCTTCAGCTGGATGAGTTGAGCTCTGAGCCTCGACTCCACTGAGGAAAACAGTTGGTCTCTGCAGATGTATGGCATAATATGAGATGTACTACATCCTACATAGTGAGAAGTATATACGTAACAGTATATGCTGGGGAGGATGGGTTTTTCGGGTTTGGGGGCTTTATTTGTCGGTTTTTACGGTTTCGGATTTTACGGTTTAGGGCTTCGGTGTTGAGGTTCCCCTGCTCTCCATTGCCACACCGGCTTTGCGGTAGGGTGCTGCCCTCAAAGATGCCAAAACAAGCGCAGCCAAGAGGCTCCACGTTCTCTTGCTGCAGAGATGAGGACCGCATGACCTTGTCCTGGGCGCCAGGGCTTGAAGCTTCGGGGGCTGGCCCGCTCAAGTTTTGCCCACAGTTAGAGTGAAGAGAATTAAAAAGACTCACAGTAATGGTGATCCTACGAGCAGAGATGATAGCAACAAGGATCGTGAGCAGAAGAGCACTTCCAGGGGGCACTGAGAACCCGGCACTGAGAGCCTGGTCCAGCTTCTGCTTCTGCCGAAACTCACGGACAAACCTGAGAAAGAAACTTGTCCGGTTTGGGAGAAACAGAAGGGGCTCTTTAGGAACCAGTTCTGGGGGGACAACAGCCCGGCTTCGAAGGCCAGGGCAGGCCAGGGTGGAAGGAGGAGGCCTTTTCTCAGGCTGCGAAGCTGGGCCCTGGCATTCAGCGGCCTTTTTGCCCTTCAGAAGCCCAGAGGTTCCCAGAGAGACTCCAAACTGCACTTAGCGTATATATGAATGAAGGCCACTTCTGTCCTGCGAGAGTGCAGCCTTCCCCTTGGAGCATCTGAGGTCCAGGCTCATTGTACATCTCCCGGACGCTTGTCTTCAGAGAGTTCACCTTGCACATATGTGGATTGGCGTTTCAGCCCGTCCACCCGATAAGCCCTGAACCTCGCAGAATTAATCTTGATGTGCCGGACAGAAAAAAGTCTTCCTCGCGCGCCCAGCCTGCTCCTCCAGCGGATCGCGCTCCTCCTCGAGGGCGCGCACCTGCAAGCAGAAGCCCTTGCCCTCTGCCCTGGCTCTCGAGCAGGGGACGTGCCTTGTGGAAGAGCACGAACCGGAAACTCTCCAGGTGCTTCATCTGCCTAGACATGCGCCAGCAGTAAGAGTGACGGTGACAGAGCAAGCAAGGCAAACATGTCGGCGTTGCTCCCGCAGCTTGTTGAGGCTTTCGTCCTTCACCTGCGACAGCAATCCAGGTTGCAGTAAAAGCTTTCTGCGCTGGGACTCTCGGTTGCTTCAAGCTTCGAAGGACCCTAAACCCTAAACCCTAATCACCTAAACCCCTAATCCCTAAACCCCTCAACCCCTAAACCCCTCAACCCCTAATCCCCTAAACCCCTAATCCCCTAAACCCCTAAACCCCTGAACCTTAAACCCTAAACGCCTAAGCCCCAAGCCTTCAAGCTCCGCTCCCGCTCCTTGAGCTGGGCTCGAACCTGCCGGGGAGATCTGCTTCTTCTGGCCACGAAGCGAAAGCAAGAGACGGACCGAGTCGTACAAGCCACTATAAGTACGATTCAGAAATAGCTAAGGAAGAAATTCGGAAAGAAACCAGGACGATAAAACTCTAAACCCTAAGCCCAAATCCATCACAGAGAGTGAGAGTGTGGGGGTATGCCTTGTCCACCATCTCCTGCGATGCCTGAAGCTTCTTGCGCAGCTCCTCCGGGAAGATGGCACTGGATAATTAGGGCGCCTCCCTTTGTTTCCTAAGTGTGCAGACCTTCGGCGAAGGGTGCCCCCTTACTCGGCCATGCCCTGATGCGTTGTCGCCAATGGCCACAACACCACAGAGCACTTGCTGAAGAAGTTGCAGGGTCGACGAAATGCCAAGCAGGCGAGAACGGCAATAATCAAGGTCCCCACATCATAGAATCCTTACAGTGACCCTGTAGACCTTACAGAATCCAGTATAGTGACCCAGCAGCTCCTCCTGCTGCTGTGCAGCCTGCGCAGCAAGGAAGGGCTCGGGAACCCGAGAACCAAAAAGCCTCCAAAAATTGACTGCACAGGGACGCCTGAGCATGGAGTTCATAAGCTTTGGTCGCTGAGGCTTCCAAACCCCAAGTCCCTAAACCCTGACTCCCTCAACCCGAACCCTGAACCCTTAGACGCCTCAACCCCCCACGGTCCACGACCGAAACGCAGAATTCCACCCCTGCGCCCCAAACCCCCACATCCTAGAGACCCCCCAAATCCCTCAAAAACCCTTGCCGCCTCGATGAGTTCGGCATCCTTGGCCTTCACCTGATGAGTTTGTTGTAGGTTTGGGCGCTTGGGGTTTAGGGCTTAGAGTTAGTTCAGGGTCTTGAGATGTCTTGAGGTAGAGGGGCTAAGGGGTGTAGGGTGGTTTGGAGTTGGGTTTGAGGTTCAGGCTTGGTTTGTCAGTTCGACATTGGGTTTATTGCGTGTCGAGTGTAAGGAATGGAGAGCTGAGCAATCCAAGTGATGTCACTCGACCATTTAATCGTTCTGGTGTGACCGGGCTACAACGGTGCAGAGACAATGCGAGGAGCTTACGGCATCTTACGGCGCACTCGTCAAGGCTTGCAGCGACCTTCGAACGTCGCGGGGCATGCACCCCCAAACGGAAGCTGCGCAGAATCAGAGGTGGCAGAAGGCTGACCCTTGTGTGGACAAGGACCCGAGCTTGAATCCTACAAAGCTTCTGAGGCCCAAGGCCCGAAACCCCGTGGGCGCCTGATTCTGGAGCATTCCAATCGTCTGCTTCATGCTCACCCCATCCTGCCAGTGTTCCAAGGTCTGGTGTGTGTGTGTGTGTGTGTGTGTGTCTGTGTGTGTGTGCTCCGTTCAAGGCAGAAGATGCAGG
Organism: Symbiodinium necroappetens; assembly: GCA_905231915.1. Classification (NCBI taxonomy): domain Eukaryota; class Dinophyceae; order Suessiales; family Symbiodiniaceae; genus Symbiodinium; species Symbiodinium necroappetens. The sequence goes on along the minus strand of CAJNJA010011318.1, from coordinate 5,843 downwards.
GCGGCGTTGTTCTCCCATCCTTGAGGGCCGTGGTGGCTTTCTCGGACTCGTCCTGCAATGCTTTGCGCCTCGGCGGCAGAGCCCTCGAGGCCCCAGGGAGGGCCCAAGAAAGGCGCATGATCCGATCCGACAGAAAACATCACGGGCAGGGATGAAGAGCAGCGTCTTTAGCTGTGGCTCGAAGCTAAAGAAGGCCCTCATGGCCAAGCCTGCTCTTCGACAACTTCGGGGAAGTTCCGTCTAGCCGTCCAGATAGGCTCCTAAGGTCCTAAAGCCCCCTCGAAACACCCCCAAATATAACATGGATCTCCCCGCAGTTTAGACGTTTAGGACATGGAGCTGACTTAAGAGGTTTGGAGTCTGTCGACCTGCTATTTTCCAGGGGAGCAGCTCTCTCTCGAGGATCTCGACGATCTGGTTTTCGTATTCTGACTCCTCGCAGAGCGGTGCGATGACCAAGGAGCAGCGCCGCGTAATCAAGGCAAATCTAACTTGAGCATTTCGCCAGTTAGCTCCTGCTGGCGCAGAGCTTCCTCGAACTTGAGGCCATCGGATTTCAGAAGGTTGCAAACCTCGGAGATTCTTTGGCGAGACGGCTGGTATTGCCGACCCTGGACTGGCTAGTCTCAAGAGTATCCTCGCTTCTGGGCTCACACTCGCCCTTCTACAATGAAGAGTCCAGCGGGAATGATCGGCAGGAATCGTCCGATTATCCGCCTGTGGATGTTTGTTCTTCTGCACTCTCGTACTGTGCATCCAGGCCTTGTCGTACTCCACCCTCCACTCGCGCAAAGCATTCTCCTCCCACTCGCGTCACATATGTATTCATCTAGAGACGTGGCATGCAGCCGCGGCTTCCCATCCGAGATCCCTAAAATCCACAAATCGAAGCCTCAAGGCAATACCGACGCTGAAAACATCCTTCCGCCGGAGCCACTTGACTGGCAAATCAACTCTCCACTCAACGCCACGTTTCGAAGACCTTCCATGTTGAACCGTCCGTTGGTGTAATCATCAAAAGTCGTGTGAGGAGTTGAGGGGAAGCCTAAGAGACCATTCAAAGGAATGTGACCATCTCAGAAGCAGAAAAAAAAAACATCCTGTCAGTTGAACCTGTGACACTCGACGATGGCAGCGGGCATCTAGCATTGCTCCGAAACTGCAGCAGCAACTGAAACGGCAGAACTGCTACAAGAACCCGAAACTTGAGTCGCAGAAAGACAGCGGGAAAGCCCTCCTGCGCCGCGCGGAGCTCCACGAGCTGCTCTTCGTGGGCTTTTTGCATCTGCCAGAAATATGCGGAGACTTTGGCTATGAGGAACCTCATAGAGTTTAGGGCAACTTTCGGGAGCTATTGGGCTGAGGGCTGTGTAAGACTTAAAAAGCCCCGAAGTTTGGGGAACCTCTGAAGCCCCAAAATCCCTGACACGCTGCGTTCTCCCGGGGCATAGGAACTCTTATCGCAACCCTTGAAGAAACCCTCTTTTGGAACAAAGATATAAGGGAAGCCTTGATGAAAGGAACCCTGAAAGAGGTCTTTGCCTTGGCTTTGTCCTCCTCGAACTCGTCGCGGAGAGTCTGGAGCTCCTGGGCAAACGACACGAGAAGGCATGAGCGCTCCCAGTGAGAAGCAAGGGACCCTTCAAGTATCGGATCCTACATAGTAGAACGGGCTGAATATACTGGAACTCGGATCCGTACCATAAGGGGCCCTAGACAATCTTTCAGTTGGGGCAACTTACGGTCCTCAAGTCGCGGAACGAGCGAGACCTTGGACCCCATCCTCTAAGGATCCTAAGGACCCTACACCTAACCACTAAGCCAAGCGCCCGGAACCGCAGACCCCGTGACCCTAAGCCCTATAACCCTTTAAATCCTAAACCCCTAAACCCCTAAACCCTAAACTCTGGGGCTCCCGGCATCCAGCAACTTGCTGTTTTTCTCGTACTCCCTTGAGATGCTGCCTTCGAATCGGTCCTGTCAGCTCTGGTAGACTGGAGAGCAATTTAGGGGTTTAGGGCTTATAGGGTTTATAGGGCTTACAGGGTTCATAGGGTTTAGGGGTTTAGGGGTTTAGGGTTTATAGGGTTTGCAGGGTCTAGACTTTTGGAGACCATGTCCCCTCCGAGGGATCCTGGAGCTTCTTGTGCTTGTTGTCGAAGTTGCTGTTGGCATCCTGCATCTCCTGGCGGCTTCCGAAGGCTTGGGCTTGGGAAGGCGGGAGGCTGAGAAACCGAGATTCCAGGGACGCAGAGGAAAATTGACGCAGTCCAAAAGAAAGGGAGACACGGCACAGTAGGGAACAGAGAGCTACCGAGATGCAAATGCAGCATCGCACTCCGACAAATAAAAGCAATGGCAGATGTCAAAGACCCGTACCTGGCATGATGCCTCAACCTTGAAACCGCGCGGCAAAGATGGCAGTTGCACCACAGTGTGACGCTCTGTAGTCTGCTGGAGCTGCTTGAAGAGATCTGAGCCGCAGAAAGCTTTGCTTAGGACTGTTGCAGGGGATGGCAGGGGCCGGGCTGTCGTACTTCTCGTCAGACACTTTCTTCTCTTCCCGCCGCCTCGTCTCAACCGCACGCTTCAGGTCTAGCTGGCGGCTGGTGTTGTGGGGATTCCCGGGAAGAATCTTCTGGAAGAGATCTCACTGCCCAAACTGCAATGTCCATGCACTTCCACCGACTCCACCTGGCCCTGGGGCATGGCGCTGCATTAGGAACCCAACTCCACTTGGATGCTGATCAGCTTCTCTTGCAACTCGTTCTCCTGCGCTGATCTACTCTGCAACTTGTGAGGCTCTAACCATGGACCGAAGATCCTGAATCTGGGGTTTAGGACAACTCCAAAACATCCGACGTTGTCCAATTTGTCCTTCTGCTCCAGGATGTGGTCGCTCTCGTGCTTGAGTCCCTGCCTGGGATGCTTCTTGCGGGCAGGCTGACACAGCCGTTTGGGGACTCCAAACGGAACTGACACCGTTGAAGCGAAGTTGCAAACAAAACTTGTCGACGTTTTGGGTGGTTTTGACACCGCAACTGTAAAAACGAATCCGAAGGAATTCTATATTAACTTTGTAATTATAACTATTCTCCCACCATAGACTGCCGTATACACTATGGAGCTTCCGATGGCGATCCTTGCCGATCCATTCAGGGAAAAGGCCCAAGTGAAAGCGGAGACACGCTGCCTCAAAGACCTAGCACAAGAAACAATAAATTGACGAAGAAGTTAAACTCGGCAAATCAATTCTACGATGGCCGAAAACCCTTCTTGTTAACGCTGGCCCTGGCGAGGCCAATAGGGCCCAGGGTTGTGACACCAAGCGTGAGCAGCAGACATTCGGTCTTCAAGCTCGCGGATTTCGCTGAGGACGTCAGTCAAGTAGGCCTGGCTGTAAGCTTGGGTTGATAAGTTTGTAGTTGTCAAGCTTCGGGGAAATATTGACCTACGGAAAATTGCGGTACTGCTCGTGGTGACATGACGGCTACCAATTTAGGATCGGACGTGATGCTCTGACAAGCATCTTGCCAACTCTACCATGCAACAGACACAGATCGCTTGCGACGGTGCTTCGGCCTTTGGTATCATCAGCAGGTCGTCGAGGGATGCCGTCGTGGCTGAGATCTGAGTGTGCGAGGAAATCTATAGCAGAAACATTGAGTGTGCTGTGCGAGGAAATACAAAAAGCAGAAACATCATGCTGGCCTCTTATAAAGTGAAAAAATCGAGCCCTTTCCACCAACGCTGACTTTCCATGTCTGCCGCTTTCAGGACGCGACAGCTCGCACGGCTTCGCAGAGCTTTTGCTGAAGGTCGCGTGCCTGCGAATTAGCTAGACATTCGGCAGCTCGAAACGGAAGGCTGCGAGTGACATCTTGCCAAATTGCTTGATCTCCGCTCTCCAGGCCAGCAAGAAAAAGGCACACTGACGGCACCTTCTTTTCATCCTCACGTTGTGCCTGGCAGATGGGTGTTCCACGCTTGTTCAGCTTGTAAGCCGTTTGTGGCTCGGCCAGAGGCAAGTAGGATCAAACGCTCCAACCTCCAATCCCCCCGTTTCCCCTGGCCCTGGGCAGAGGCATCGCCTTGCTCGCTGCCGCTTTATCCCTTTCGCCATACCTGAGGGCTCGGGAATCTGTCGCCCCCCGCACAAGCTCCCTGCCTAGAGTATTGATCGTGCATCCAGGTTGCCGGAACCGAACGATCTTCTGGTCCAGCCTGGCCGGGTCCCTAGACGCCGAAGCCCTGGCTAATACATGCCCTGCGCCCAGCCTAGCACCGGCGCCAAGAGCTCAAGACTCCACACTGCAACTTGCAAAAGACAGGTCGGGCAGACTCAGTGTGAGTGACCCGCTTCTGCGTTCCTTCCGAGTCCACGGAGTGCTGCGCCACCTGGCTTTGTGTGTTTCAGTCACGATTCTGCAGTCCCCCGAAGCGAGGTGCCATAGGCCCACGGGTGCTACACTGCAAACCCCGATTCCGAAAACTTCAGGAGCCACAAGATCCTTGCAGCTGCGCCGGTCGTGCCTCGCAGCACAGGACCGAGCCACCCTCGCAGCCTTTGTGCTCTACGAATGCAGGGGGCGGTGACTTCGAGATTTGGCTTGAGGACTTCTCTGCTGGAAGTCGCTTCGGTCTTGGAAGCCCAGCTTAGCTTTCGTGCTTCCGGGACTAGAGTGCTTTGAGGGGGCCTCACATTCCCGACCTGGGCCTCGAGTCCCGAAAGCGCCCGACCGGAGAAGAGGTAGCGCGCGTCGAAGGAAAGCGTCAGCTTCGTGATGCTGTGGGCCTGGCGAGTTGCTTCCGCATTTTGAAAGCACAGTTGCTGAAGTCCTGACGTGATCTCTCCTCTCCCAAACCCCAAACTTGAGCTTGAACCTGAAAGTTACTTCCTTGTCAAAACCTCAACTACACGCTTCCCGGTCATCCGGCCGGAAGGGTAAGGCCCCGGCGTGCAGGGAGAGTTCCGTGAGGAGGGCGACACCACCCTGTGAACTGTGGCATCTCAGGCATGCACTTGTGCTTTGGTATTGCAGCTTTCTGATTTCGTTTTAAGTTTGTGCGCCAGTTCATGCTCCGAATCAAAACACGAACGAAGCGAACATGTGCCGCTGTGCGGTCAAAACAGGGTGCTTTTTGCTTGTCCCATCAACTCTGACTTGAACAAAATCCGAACAGCTGTCAGTAGCCGCCCCTGTGGCAAACCGCAAAGAAGCCTCTTTAGAGCACTGGCAAAGAAAGAAAGCGAAACCAGGATAGACTGTGTACATGTGGGTCCCGCGCTGCGCTGAACATTACAACACTTGCTACAACTCCCACTTTTAGCACGACCGAGGCCATGTTCCAAGCATCATTGCCACCGCTGCTACTAATCCTCTCCGTACCGCTGGAACATGCCATTAGAATTGCGGAAGCCGATGCCTGTACTACTGACCTAACATAACCATGAAACATCAGACGCGAGTCTTGCCAAAACTACTGTTCCCACTGCTACAACAAGCACGGTTACGAGTCGTCATACGACGACAGAACGAGTACTGCTGGCTTTACGAGTGTTGCTTGTTTCCATGACTACCAACAAGTCGTACTGCATGTGCAAAACTGCTGTTGCTCTGCTTAGCCCACGGTTTGCCCAACCACGACGAAAATTTCGAGCAGACTGGAACTTCGAACATTACAAGCACGCATGCTCTCATGACTGCTACGTGTGTTGCTGCTGCTGCTGCTGCTGCTGCTGCTGCTACAAATACTGCTACTGCTGCTGCTGCTACTACTACTTCTACTACTACTACTACTACTACTCCTCCTCCTCCTCCTCCTACTCCTACTCCAACTCC
>CAJNJA010011316.1:0-13721 GCA_905231915.1 Symbiodinium necroappetens | reverse complement strand
ATTTGCGACACTTTCGCAAAAATGCTGCCAAAAAACAAGAACAAAGAACATTGGAAAAAAACAACCGAAACGAATTGTTGTTGACGAAAACCTCGCAAAACGCAGGGCTTTCGTGTTTTTTTACTAAAATACCTCCAAACATAAAGCGACACACCCCGCGCGGCGGCAGAAGCACGTGCTTCCTTCTTGTTGTTGTTGTTGTTGGTGGTGGTGGTGGAGGCGGCGGCGGCGGGGGTGGTGAGCGTCGTGGTGTTGTTGTTGTTGGTGTTTTTGTTGTTGTTGTTGGCGGTGGTGTTGTTGTTGGTGTTGTTGTTGGCGTTGTTGGTGGTTTGTTGGTGGTTTGTTGGTGTTGGTGTTGGTGTATGTTTGTCGGTATGAGATTGGTACTTGTAGTAGGCGTGGTGCTGGTGCTGGTGCTGCTGGTGGTGATAGGTCCTCCAGTACTAGGAGTGGCACCAGGCAGACAAAGGGTAATAGTAAGAAAGGCCATTACAGGTAATTGCTGCTTCTACTGGTTTATCACAACTAGTATATGCCAACATGCCATGGTAATAGCACTAGTATTAGGATTGATATTGGCACAGAAATATATATATATATGGGTACTGCTGACTGACATTACTAATGCACCTTGGCAACATCGCGACCAGAATAGTATCACTAGTCTTGTGGAAGCCCTAACGGCAACAGTGCAATCATCTTAGTAGTATTGCGAGCAACCCTGGCGGCATTCATCACCATCATCATGGCTAGGTTAAGGGTGTTCCGTCTCCTGGCGCAACCGAGGCTCTCAGCGAAAGGCTCGACGAATGCATGCCCGGTCTGCCGTGCGAGCTTTGAAATCTTGTGAATGGCCGGTACATGGCCGCGACGAAGACTCTCGCAACGGTAGACTCAGTAGATTAGATAGTGAACTTCTGCACTGTCCTGTTGTGAGGGTCTTCGACATGCATGCTTCAAACCCTCGTCTGTCAGCCGCGAATCATTTGCAACTGTCAGTTTCTTGAAAAGTTGATCTGGTCAGCCATGACCAGCGACTCCGTGTTTTGCACTACGTCCTACATGGCCTGACAGTGCACAGAAGTGGTTCCGACGGTGTGCCATCTTGATTGAGGATGGTTGCCCGTACAGCAGCGGATGGCCGTGGCCGGCCTTTACGTTTTGCAGTACCGCTACAATGCCCAACCCTAAACCCCCTTACCCCCATAGCTCGTGGGATACATGAGGTCTTGCCTGTGGATGAATCCAATTTCAAACCTTGCATTAGGGCATGGCTTGTATAGTAGACCCAAAAACCCTGGACCTTTTCAACTTTTAACCCATCAAGCCCGCGCCATCAAAAGCGACCTCTTTCCAACACCCATCGAGCTCAACGCTTCTATGTTGTCTGTATCATCCACAGAGCAGGGTTCCGATTATTGCAATTTTGTACTCGGCCGCCGCTATGCACAGAGAGCCCAACCAAAAATCCAGGATGATATGCAAACCCTAAACCCGAAACCCTAAACCCACCCCTCGCTTGTGGGCTTTGTTCCTTTGCCATGCGAGAGGGAAAAAACCCACCCCCTGGAACTTAGGAGGATCCTATCGTAGAGGATATCTGCCTTACATCCTAAGTACGACCATAGAGTGCCCTTGTAGATCCCTCACAAGGAACCCTTGTAGTTTCCTTGGAGAGGATCCCGAAGAGCCTCAAAGAAGAAACGGCTTCCTGGGTTCTCTGGGTGGGCGTGTCTGCTCGCGGTGGCTAGCGAGTTTCGAAGGACTGGCCAACTTGTAGCATATGTAGATATAAGTAAGTAAGTGAATAAGTAAGTAAATGAATAAATAAGTATACTATATATATATACACACACATTTAATGTATGTATGACAAGAAGAGGAGGAGCTTTGAGGTTTTCAAAAAGGGCTCAATTAGGGCTTAAGGTTGAAGGTTTAGGGCTTGAGATTTGGAATCTAGGGTTTAAGCAGGGCTTGGAGTTCAAGGTTTTGAAGTTCAGGGTTCAGTAGGGTTTTGAGTATAATCAGGTAGGGTTCAGGGTTTAATTGCTTCGGGTTTGGGGTTCAAGGTTTAGAGCGGGTTTAGAGCCCGCTTAGGGTTCAGAGTTAGCCGGCTAGTGCTTTAGTAAGACACTACAATGTGAGCTGATGGAAGAGCTTCACCCCATAAACATCCCTGAGCCGCATTGACTCACGCTTTTGGTTCGCCTGTCCTCTGAGCTCGATGCCCAGCCATACGGTTGATGATAAAAATCCGGTATTACCCATTCTTTCATCAACAGTAGTAGATAGGATTTTTCGTCCCCAGAACCGGGCACAGGCAGGGATGCCATGGATCGTGAGTTTAGGGTTGAAGGCTCGCGGCCTACATTGTTTATGAGCGTTTTTGGGTCCAGAGGGTTTATGAATGTTTTGGGTCCAGCTGACGAGATACAAGGAGGAGAGGGGTTGTGAAGTTTGGTGTTCCCACAACCCAAAGCCCGAAATCCCAACCCTAAACCCCGAAGTCCCTAAACCTTTCAACATTAAGCCTAGTAAGCCCTAAACCCTAAGTCGCAAACCCTATTCATAAACCCTAAATTGGCCCTGGATGCCACGGTTCTGCAGGACCAGGAATGCAAGTTGCGGGCTCCTGCTCTTCTTGTCTAGACGACAGGAGCCCCGATCGAGCGCACAGCTGCAGGCCCAGAGGAGACCGAGTTTTCTCCGATTCGTAGTAGTTGTTGCGGTGGCGGTGGTGGTGGTGCTTTGCAGTCGTGGTGGTGGTGGTGGTGGTGGTGGTGGTGGTCGGGGGGGCGGCGGCGGCGGCGGCGGCGGGGGCGGTGGGGGCGGCGGTGGTGGTGGTGGTGGTGGTGGTGGTAGGAGCGGTAGCCGCGGCAGGAGTAGTAGTGGTAGTCGTTGTGGGAGTAGTGCTGGCGAAAGGGAGCGCGACCAACCGGCTGGGTTTGGGGGGATTTCCTTTGGGCTCTGCTTGCCCTAGCTTCGGCTAGCGGCTAGGCCAGTTCACTGCTCGACATAATTCGTTTTACGGGGCTGCACTTTCCATAGCCACTAGAACTAAATGAATAGGTAATTAAGGTTCATCGTTTTCAGCTCTGTGGTTCTGCTTACACGCAGCCAAAGCTGCGTGCATCGGAGACGGCTGTGGAAAGGTGGCATGTGCGAAGCGATCCAATGCCAAGGTGCGTTGCTCGGAAACGAGCTCCTTACAGGTTTAAAAGGCAGTGCAAGCCTTACGCTTGCCTTCTTCCCGGTTTTGGCAATCCGTCTAGGATTGAGGCATCACTGCTGCCGCAAGGGGCAAGACGCCGGACCGTTCGTGTGACGCAATCGGCGTTCCAGTGTGTGCTTGGTGGAGAAGGTCCGGGCTCGGGCTGAGGGAGTGGAAGGCTGGTGACTGAGGCTTGGGAAGGCAGGACTTGTGTTGTGCTTTGGCAGTTTGCTGATGCTGCTGTGGCTGTAGCAGTATCCTCCAGCTGGTAAACCATGGTAAACCATGCGGGAAGGACATGGGGTCTGCAAAGTAATCATCTGAGTGTGTCAGCAGCATTCAGCCCAAACTTTTAAGGAACCTAATGTGTGCTTCTTTTCGTTGCTAAATCCGCAGTAGTCTTGTAAGCAACTAAGAGCCCAAGAGGCCACATAAGCACGAGGATCTCACGAAGCATTGAAACCCCTTGATACTGGAGCCCATGTTTATGTCCCAATCGCATTATCCCGATGTTTTTGTGCCTTTGGGGCTATAGCCTTAGCTGCTGCAGCCCTAGACTTGCCAGCAAGGTGATGCCGCCGTGGCTTCTCTCAATGCCTGGCACTCCGAGTCCCGCGGATAAGGTTCAAGATAAGTTCAACAAAAAAGCACAGCCTTAAACCTTCCATGACTCCTGGAGCCCCTTAAACCTTCCATGACTCCTGGAGCCCCTTCTTTCAAAGGTTTCGCATGTCAGCCTAAAAGCTTTAAAAGCTCGCATCCGCGAGCCCTAAGTACCTAAGTCCCTGACCGATCGCGTGCAGCAGAGGGTGGAGGCCCTTACCCCGTTGTGTCCCTTGGAAGCTTAGGGTTTTGGGATGTTTTGGGTGAAAAGGAACATATGTTCTGGGCCAAAGAAAGTTAAAGGGGCATACTTGTGAACCCTAACCCCTAAACCCTAAACGAGTCGAAACCCCAAACCCTAATGATCTACTCAGTATATAAGTCCCCGGATCCCTGAAAGTAAGCTGGTATCATAAAGGGAGCCCTGGCTGAGTGCAGTCGTGAGTTATAAATAGCACGGCGACATGTCTGACCCCTGAAGCCGTAGGTTTAGGGCGCGGGGCCTGCTTGCGCTAAGCCGCGGTTTTGCGCGGGGTTTAGGGCTTAGGAAGAAGGATCCTGGGCCTGCAGTGATCAGCACACTATTCCTTAGGGTTCCGTTTGCTACCACAACTGTAAAAATTACCCCCCCCCCCCCCAAAAAAAAAAAGAAAGAAGAAACCCTTTTCTGTTACTCAGGCCCCTATATTATTGAGAGCGGCGGGCCTCTGCTGTATGTATGGCTGTGTATACATATGTACACACACCCACAAAATCTGACAAGCTAGAGCCGGAATGCTCAAAAGCGCCCCAGTGCCGACACCCTAAACAGTTTCCCTAAACCCTCACTAAACGCCAACTTACCGAGTAGACCCTAAACCCTATACCCTTAAACCCCTAAACTGTAGACCCTAAGCCCTAAGCCACTTTGAACCAAAAGTTTCATCCAAACCTGTAGTCCCCAGCAAGGCTAGACCGCAGCAGCAGTGAGGTGACAAGTGCGGTGTGGCTCTGAGTTTTAGGGCTCAGGGTTGAGAGAGGGCTTTCAGGGTTTAGGGTCTATGGGCGTCTTCCGTGTGGAGTTCCGCTGCAAGTGATTCTAGAATCACGGGGCTCCAGGGACTGGGGAGGGTGAGGGCGTAGGTTCTGGGGTTTAAAACAGGGTTTAGGGTTTAAAGGTTTATGGCAACATCGAGGCTTTTTCGCCGAAGCCCACACTCAAACCCAAGCCCAAATGTACTGTTGGATGATTTCGATCCCGAATGAGGGATGATTGTGGTACCATGCTCGCTAACTGCTAACTTACCCTAAACGACCTTTTCAAAGCCTTGTAAGAAAATCATGCAACAGGACGTTTCTTGCTGAGAAATTCACCCGACAATCATGGCCCAAAAGCAACCCCCGAGGTCCTGCAGACATTGAGCAAGGCCAGGCGTGGAGAATGGGGTTGGAGGGTTTACTGCTTCGGGAGTTTGACGCGAAAATAAGAATTAGGGTGGGCCCGAGTATAGATCCGGATGATATTCTTTTTCCGGTACGTGGAGAGAATCCAAGCCCGAAGTCGAAATCTTCCTGAAGTCAGTTGAGGGGGTTTTGGGCTTTCGGGGTTTGGGGAGGTTCTGAGTCTTCAGGGTGTACACGGGACCCTAAACCCTAAACCCTAAGCTCAAGTAAGACTTGAGGGCTCCTTGTCGACAAGTGTTACCCTTTCAGAGTTGAACTCCGGTGTGGGAGCCCGAAGAAGTACCGATGCACGTACTACCTACATATGTATGTATATATATATATATGTATATATATATATATATTAATTAGGGTTTAGGGTTTAGGATGCCACATTGATAGGAATGATCAGGGTCAGCCCTAGGACACGCAGGTTGCAAGTACAGTTGCAGGGACAGTCAGTTACAAGCACGCATCTCCAATCGACTTGAATCTCCGCGGAGGGTGCACTAAATCCCAAACCTCCCACACTGTACCCCCCAAAGCTTAAACCCTGAAGGCCTAGACCCCGCAAGTACTTGCATGTCGTTGAGTGCGGTATGATTATGAAACCACGCAAAAACCCGCTAAACTGTCAAAAGACGCTAAGCCTTACTGATAAGAAGGGAGCTTAAAACCCAGAGCCCTAAGCTTATAGTAAGGCGAGGGATGAGCCGGAAGCAGCTCCCTGGTCTATAAGGCCTGCCTAAGCCAAGCCCACCGCCGGAGGCATCGGGACTCACGGCCGTGGACTTCTACCAGTTCCTGACACGGCCTCCACGGCTCAAGCTTCTGAAGGAGGCTCTCTGGGAAGCTGGGAGTTGGGAGTTGAGGGCTTTAGGGTTAGGGCATTGGGGTTTAGGGTTTAGGGTTTAGGGTGGGGATTTAGAGGAGTGCATGGATGGTCCGAACCGTGCTCAAGAGAACATCTTTGTTGAAGAAGGAATTTAAGGTTGTTTTGGGTCCGCTACGACAAGGTATCATAGAGCTCCGAACAATTAACAAAAACCCACCTCATAGTCCTTAAAAAATGTGCGAAAATATACCACCAAACCCTATTCTAGTTGTAATGGCCTCTACACTAAGCATGCCGAGAAAACTACACTGCCCCAAAGCCCCCAACGGACGGCCGTTGTTCGTACGGTTCGTGCTTTTGCGTGGGACAGGCAGGGTAGGTTCGGGGGTAGGAGAGTCCTAGGCTTCGTAGTACCCCAAAGCTCAAGGCTTCGAGTAACTCTAGTGTATACATATATATATATGTGTATATATACACACATACATACATATATATATATATATGTACACACACATATATATATGTATATATATATATATGGATATGTATATCTGTCTATCTGTATATGTACAATTCAACACGAACTTTTGGAGCCCCAGCCATAGACGTTTTTGCGCCGCAGCCGGTGCAAGCCGGAGGCTCTGATGCAGCTGGTCGCGGCTCGCAAGGTGACCCTCGAATGAAGAGGAACAGTGGGGGACATTTTTTGGGGGTTCCTTATTATACTCATAGTATACTTTAGCCCAAAAACCCTATTCTAATTAGTTCTCCTGGTTTCATTACCTTGATGTTTAGAGGGCCACTTACTTCTCAGCACCCTTCTTAACCCTAAACGCAATGGTTCATTGAAACCAGCACCAAGTCGATTCAAGGGTCCAGAATCAGCACGGGTAGTTTGGGAATTCCAGGACGTGTGTGAAGGTGGAAGGTTGCTTTGAGGTTCGGGTTAAGTATATACTTAAATAAACACATGAAGAAGCACTGCTACAGACACGTGTATGTATATACATATGTATGTGTGTGCGTGGATAAATATGTATGTGTAAGCATATATATATATATAGATACATAAATAATTAAAACATAGACAGAGATATAAATAGACATGTAAATATAAAACATCTAAATAAATAAATAGAATAAGTAAATAAATAAATAAATAAATATATATATATATGTGTGTGTGTATACATACACATACGTACATATACACTACATATATATATATGTATATGTATATGTATAGGTATATGTATATGTATATGTGTCAATGCAGCCCGATTCGAACCGGACAAGCCTCGCCTGCATCGTTCGAGTCGCGCGAGTCCAAACCTGTAACCCTATACCCAGCGCCCTAAAGTAAGCCCCAAACCAAACCCTCGACACTAAACCAAAAACCCTAAGGGGTGACAACAAAAAACAACAAACCTAAAGCCCTGGAGCCCAACCCGTAACCCGAAACTCGTCCTAAACCAAATCCCCAAACCCTTAAACACAACCCGAGACCCCAGCAAAAGCCATAAAGCTTAAACCCTAAACCACCAAGGATTGCCATGGGCGACCCTGCCGCGGAGGGCTGCCGCTTCCTGCGAGCAGAGATGCCGTCGGGGCATCCTTTGATGCGCTGAGCTTAGTACTATAACCTACATGTGGTACTGTAGTTGTATTATGTTAGATTCTATTGTATCATATTCTACTATATCTATAATATATCGTATTGTATAATGTTGTGCTGTACTTGTATTCTGCCATATGGTATCATGTTTTACTGTGTTTGTATTATGTTATCTGCGATTAAATTGTGCTGTATTTGTATTATAGTACCAATTAGCATCCTAGAGTTCGGGTTTTCTGGGTATTCTGGAATCACGGATCAGAACTTTAGGACTCTGGGTGTTTGCAGTTTACAGCTTATGCTTTTGGAGCGTTCCAGGGGTCTGGGCTCAGGAGAAGACAAGAGAGTCGATGGAATTCAGGCGAGTGCCTCTGTGGCGTTGAGCAGAGCCTCTAAGTCAGTTGGGCATGTAGGCCTCTGGCGAATGAAGCCAACATGCCATTGCGAACACCATGTTCGTTCCGTGCTTTCTGCTTTACCTTGTTTTTGTGTCGTGCTGCTTTGTGTACCTGTCTCCGCGTTGCTACACTGCTAAGTGTACATGATGGATTTCGAGCTCTACACTCCGGAAGAATGTTCCGTGCCGCAAGTTGCTTGAAGGACGCGAAAAAGTCCCAGGATCCTCCAAAAGCACCTCGGACCCTGAACCCAACTTGGTGACTTGTAAAAAATGAAAAATGTCCTCGAAGCCAGGCATGTCGAGAAGGCGGAGAGCGTGTGGGCTTGGATCCCAGTTCAGGAGGTCGAATAGCTCCAAAGTTGGGCTGAAGGGTGGGGGGGGAATCCCAAATCAGATTCCTTACGCAAGGGGCCCGTCATTCCACCTAGTGATTTTGTCTAGCCTTTTCGCTGTTGTGCTAGGTTGCCGGGTATAGTCGCGTTTGTGCAGCTGTACGGTTTAAAGTTCAAGGCTTATGGTTCGCGTTTGCCGTGTTATGCTCTGTTCGCCCGACATTACACCCCGGAGGAAAGCTGGGAGTGAACCAGCTAGTGACACTGTAGCCTCTCTTAGTTTAGGGTTTAGCTTTCGATATCGTCGGCCTGCCTGAGTTGATGTCTCGACATCTTGCTGATGCGCGTCTGCCTTGTTAGCATCATCTTTGTAATCACGGTGCTTCAAAAGACCTGCTCTTAGAAACAGCTGTGATATATATATATATATGGAAAATATATACATGTGTGTGTATGCCCATTCTTGATGGGGAGGGCTCAAGAGACACGCTGTGGCTCGACTCCCGTGGCAACCCTAATAAGACCCCTTGTCGTAGCAAGTATAGTTATGGTAACCTGAAAACCCCAAACCCTCATAGCAGTCCTCATCTACTACCTAAACCCTCTTAAAACCCTCATAGTAGTCCTTGTATACTGACCCTAGACCCCTAAACCCTATTAAAACCCTAGTCTCTACATGTCGAGCCGGGCCGAGCAGGCCCTGACCCCTGAGTCTACCTTTCTCTGAGGTTTTCAAAACGTCGTCGATGGCGAGGCACTTGGATGCGGAGTTCGAGGCTTGGGGCTGTTGTTCAGAAACACAGCTTATAGTAGTTGCTGCAGGTTGAGAATGAAGGCCCTCAAGTACTTGAGATTTGGGAAGGTGGTCCGATGCCCAAATTTTCTTCAGCTTTGTGAAGTGAACAGGAATTTGGAGAACCCGCATAGAGTCAGTGCTTTAAAAGGCAGCTTCGCCCGCTTTCGTACTTGCGGGGCCTCGGAGCCTTCCCCTCAGCTCAGCGGGACTTGAGTGAGTAGGGGTGCCAGCTTTGGTTTGGGGTTCAGGGTTTAGGGTTAAGGGGTTTAGGGTTAAGGGTTCAGGGGTTTAGGGTTTGGGGTTTAGGGCTGCAGAGACCTCCCGGCCCAGGCAGATGCAGGATGAGACCCTAAACTTTCGGATCAGGGTCTAGGGCGGTTTAGGGTCTTAACCCCAAGCCCGACACCCTTTTCAGATCCTAGCGAGACCCAAAAGGGGTCTTTCAAAACCAAGCCTATACTTTCCCCCATAACCCCTACAATAATCCCCACAGCCACAGCCCATTCTATTAACCCTATACTTACTATGTCTCAGGAGCGTCCAGCAGGGTTTGGCTCCACACCGGCCGCATCGCAGAACACCCGCTTTAAATCCAATGAAGCCCGTTTGCGCACCTTCTGAAACCTGTAGATTCTCTAGAGCCCTAAACCCTGAGCCCCAAACCCTAAACCCTGAACTACGAGCGGTGAACTTTCTCCAGGTCTACGCGGGCTCCACTCTCTGGCGCGCTGCTCCTCTGCCGCCTCCGGCCCCGAATGCGAAGGACGTGGGTCTGGGGTTTAGGTGGAATGTTGTGGCTTTTTGGGTTACCCAAAGTTTATTATGGCTTGATTGTAAATGCTTTAGGGTTGGTCTTGTGGTTAAGTTCTTAGGGTTTGTCGTTTTGGAGTTGCGGGACAACGGCATTGTAGGGTTTTGAGGTTTTGGGCCTTGGGTTTTCGATTTAGAGCGTCAAAAAACGTTATGCCACATTTGAACTTCGACTTAGTTTCCTGCCTTGGATCAGTTTGAATTAATGTAACTCCATGGCTATCACACTTCGATTGCAGGCCTGATCCTTCGGATCCTAGCTACCAACCCTTTGGATAATAACCAAGTGTCTATGGTGCCTTTACCTAACCCTTAAACAGTATGAGACCCTACGACTACGAATTTTGTAGCATACCTTATGCGACTGCTGTTGGATGCATTTCTCCGAGACCCAAAAAGCAACTTCGAAGACCAAACTCTTCCCCAAAACATAAACCCTTAAATTCTTCGAGCGTGCTTTGAACACTAGACTCCCCTGCACTCCGCACCTCCCTTGGTTCGACACGCCGCCGATGTCGGCCGTTTAGTCAACATACATTACATGACATAACATAACATACTTAACATTACATTACATTTACATTTACAATAACAATACATTACATAACATGACCTAACATTACATATCATTACCTACCTACCTACCTGCCTGCCTGCCTGCCTGCCTGCCTACCTACCTACCTAACTAACCTACATACATACATACATACATACATACGTACATACATACATACGTACATACGTACATACGTACATACGTACATACGTACATACGTACATCTATGCATATATATATATTCATATGCACATTATCATAAACATGAAGCGGGTTCTGTATACGCATATACAGAGACGTAGATATAGATTTCTCTATGTCAACCACATTTACACAAGATTCTCAGACGGATGTAGAGTGCACACATTCTGCACACACATGTGTCCTTCATATTTTATCTGGCCCTGAATTCCTGAGCCCAGAGGGAGTGCAAATCAACTCCAGCCTTGTGGCTGCGACTTGTGGGGTGAAGGGTTTCCTAGTTTCGTGGATCTTAGGAAGCAGTAGACAGCCTAAACCCAAAACTCCCAACTTTTTTAGCTTGACTTCCAAGTGCCCGACACCTTAAAGCCCTAAACCCTAAACTCTAAGCCCCGAAAACTAAGTGGGAGGGAAAAAACCCCAAAAACCGAGTTGTGAGAGTTGTGAGAAACCCCTAAAGCCATTCCATGGGGAGCCGGGAGGCGGGCGCCAAAGCACCACGCAAGCCTACGCCACCGGCCCAGGCCACTCCTTAGCTCCTGGGCTCCTTTTCCCGGGGGGTCTGGTTCCATTTTTATTTTGGAGTTTTTTTTGGGGCTGTAGCACGATTTTCGGTGGTTTAGGGCTTTGGAATTTTGGGGGTGCAGTGGCCATTCGCCCCAGCGGTTTTACGATTTTCGTGTTCGAGCTCTAGAGACACGAGGGTCTCCGAAGTTTTGTCAAACCTCAATCGTGCCTCCATTCTACGTTGGTGGTTTCGAGAAGCCAGTGTAGGAGATTGCTACCTAAACCCCTGAACCCCTAAACCGTCAAGCAGTCACAAGCAACAGTCGCGAATGGGCCTTCGCGAGAAACACTCCGAGCTTTAAGTGACACCCCAACCGGCACGAAACCACTGGTCCCAGCAGCTGAGACTTTGTTTCAGGGTTTAGGCGCTAGATCCAGTGCTAGCTGGCGGAAGAGTGGCTAACTACCAGGCGTCCTTGCTTGCAAGCCTGCATCAAACAGGCTTTGGATCCCCAGATTTTTTTGGGGGCTTGAGATGCTTTCGTAAGGGCTTCACTAGGGTTTACCAGAACGACACAGGGGTTTATAAGGGGTTTTGTAGGGGTTGCGTCAGGTTTTGCGGAAATTTCAATGGGCTTTTAAGAGGTCTATGGAGTTTTCAACGAGTTTTATTGGATTCTATAAGGCTTCAGTTCTGCAATGCCAAACCGTTCTATGACGACATTTTCGGGCACTGATACCGTAATTCTAGTCTGAAAGCCTAAATTTCTTGGGACCGTTCACTTGAAGAGGTCGTGGTGGAGCTACATGGGGCTTGGGAGCAATCTGACGAGCTCCTCCTCGGTATGTGGCCTCAGGCGGGAAGCGGGTTTTAGGCAGTCTTATCCTTAGGGCTCAGGGCTGGCAAGAAAGCGTTGTAGGCCAAGGGTAGGAACGTTTTTTTTGCGGCTGTAATCGTTCTGGTTAGGCGTGTGTTTCTATTGGGAGCTGACCTGTGCTGGGTTTGAACGTGTAGTGTTAAAGACCACCGTGGAGGCCCTGCTCCTATTGCAATTACTCTCTTCACATTGCTCCAAGTTCACATTCGGATCTGCATACACCGAAAGACTGGGTAGACATTCATCGGCTGGCTTCTCTTCACTCAGTTCAAGCCCATTGGTCTCGCCTAGGCCCTAGGCCTAACGAAGCTGTTTTGGTTCGAGGTGCATCTTGATGTCTCTCCGTAGGCGTCTGACCATTGTCTGGACCGTGTATGCTTTCTGACTTGTGCTCTCGTTTCCATCTTGACAATATCTTATTGGTGGCTTGAGCGGTATCGAGGAGGCTTCAGTTCAAGCGTAGCCGACCTCCTCGTGCGTGCGTCTCCTTCTCTCCTTCCTGGCTTTGGGAAGGGGAAGCAAACCCCCAAACCGCGAAGCCCATCAAAAGCAGAACCCGAAATACATGTGGCAGAGCCTGAAGCCCCTAACCCCTAAACTCTGCCAAAACACCTTGCAGAACTCTCGGAGTAGCAACCCTCTAGCCCTTGTAGTAGACCTCAGGACACCGACTTGGACCAGCTCTGGTCCTCCCCAGGGCCCGGGGACGGCAAATGCGGGGCCCCAGCCGCGCCGGGCGTATGGATCTCCTGTGCCCTGCTTCCGCTCAGAGGTTTTGGGGTCTAGGATCCAGGGATCAAGTTTGGTTTTAGGGTCTAGGGTCCAGGGATTAAGTTTGGTTTTATGGTCTAATTAGGGTCCAGGGATTTTAATTTTTAAGGCTCAGGATGGGCTTTAGAGCTTAGTGCAGTCCCTGCAAGAGCCGTGTATATGTCGCTCAAGCACCTTGCTTGCTGTGCCTGCGGGCAGGTGAATAAAAGAGTCTGGGTTCTTGTGTAGGAATTGAGTTTTGCTGCTATCGCAGCAAGGGGTAGTGTTTGGTTACATAAGTACATAACCGTACAAGCGCTGTCATGTAGGTTGAAGCCCATACAGAGATTTGGAAGGAACCATTCCTGTGACGTTAGAATGGGTGTTCGTTGCCAGCCTGAAGTCGGTATTTACAGTAGGGTTTGCTATGGCTTGGAGGGTCTCTAAACGACTCCTGAATGTTGATGAGTGCAGGTGTGGGTTTTGTTTCAATATGGGGATAAAAGAAAAGCCAATGTTATCATGTACTGTGCTGCATGCACGGTTTGGGATGGGAGGGTTTAGGGTTTAGGGCACCCATACACACTAAACGCTACACCCTGAACCCTAAGCCCTAAACTTTAACACCCACACAGACACAGACACAAATGCACACAAACAACCAAACCAGACAGAGACACACAGACACAGACACAGACACAGACACAGACACAGACACAGACACAGACACAGACACAGGCACACACACACACACAGAGACCTGCGCACACACGCACGCACGCACACATGCAGTCATGCATGCTTG
>CAJNJA010011315.1:0-13275 GCA_905231915.1 Symbiodinium necroappetens | reverse complement strand
TAGTAGTAGTAGTAATAATAATCGTAGTGGTAGTGGTCGTGGTCGTGGTGGTGGTGGTGGTAGTGGTCGTGGTCGTGGTCGTGGTCGTGGTGGTGGTGGTGGTTGGTGGTGGTGGTGGTGGTGGTGGTGGTCGTGGTCCTGGTCCTGGTCCTGGTCGTGGTGGTGGTGGTGGTGGTGGTGGTGGTCGTGGTCCTGGTCCTGGTCCTGGTCCTGGTCCTGGTCCTGGTCCTGGTCCTGGTCCTGGTGGTGGTGGTCGTGGTGGTGGTGGTGGTGGTGGTGGTCGTGGTGGTGGTCGTGGTAGTGGTAGTGGCAGTTGTAGTGGGAGTGGCAGTGGTAGCGGTAGTGGTAGTGGTAGTGGTAGTGGTGGTGGTGGTGGTAGTGGTAGTAGTAGCAGTAGTAGTAGTAGTAGTAGTAGTAGTAGGAGGAGGAGGAGGAGGAGCAGTAGTAGTAGCAGCCGTAATCGTGGTTGTAATCGTAATCGTAATAGTATCAGTGATAGTAGTAGTGGTTGCTGTCGCAGCCGTAGGAATAACTGTCGTTGTAGCGGTAGCTGTAGTAGCCGTGGCAGCAGTAGTAGCAGTAGTTGTAGGGGTGTAGGGTAGCAGTAGCATTAACATCAGGAGCAACGGCAGCTGGCGGACTGGCGTGAAATTCATCAGAAGCTGCGCAAGGAGCTCTCGCCAGCTTCTCTGCCAGCAATGGAAATTTTGGAAAAAGTCTCCGTGCTCCACATCCATCACACGCAAGACAAAGGCAGCACGAAGGTGCTGCCCATCTGTGTACAGCCAGTGTACAGGGCTGGTTCCAAGCGATGCAGGGCTATATGTAAGAAGAGCCATCAAGGTATGGATTTGGGGAACAGCAGAGCAGTACCAAGAAAGTTCGCAATAGTACTCAGACGCAGAAGCAAGCAGCATTGCAAGGATGCGCGGGCCTTTGCACTTTTTGGTTACGACGGTAAAGCTCTAAGCCTCTCAACCCTAGGGCTAGGGCCGTGATGCGGCGAGAGGCACATGCCCTGGTGTCTGCATTAGTCGAGAGTATTGTTTGGCGCCGCTGGTTGTTACGAGGAGTGTGAAGGTAAAAGTTTGTCGGTCTCGTTATGAACGAACGTCTGACCGAGAATGTGCTGAGTGCATCACGCGATATACCTGGCATGTCCGAGAGCGAGTGCCGGAATTGTAGCGGGGAAGCATAGGTCGGCCCTTTGGCATATCTGTCATTGATAGTCTGTGTAAGTAGTTCAACTTTCGAGCTGGCTCAAAGCTCTATGCGCAGACTCAGAAAGAGACAAAACGGCAGATCGGCAGATGTGAACTAAGTTGCGAGATCTGCAATCAAAGCCTTCTCGCACCTGGTTGGTTTAACTTGGCCTCTAAGTTCTCTCAACCCCAGATTCGGCAACAACTTGTGGCCCCCAGAGACGGCCCAGGCGACGTATGCTCAGCTAGTGGCCAAGGGCTTCAAGGAGGTTGGACCGCATTCCGGCTGAAGAATCAACTCGGGAACTGGAATGCGCTTGGCAAACATCTTAAGCAGTCTGTCGTCGCAAAGTCCGCCTCATGAATCCACCTCGCAGATCTCTGCATATCTGGGGTTCTTTGGGCCAATGCTTGGGGAAGTTCCAAAGAAGCCTTTGCATGCTCTCATGTCAGTTCTTCTGATCTCCACCCGGGCGCCGAGGAATGATGCCTCGTGGGATCTCGCATCTTGGACTGAGGTTCGACCGTTTCGGTGTAGGGGCTGTTAGCTTCGTGAACCGGAGCTGTCCCACAGCGAATAAAAGCAGGAGGCTGTGATCTGTCACGAGTCCCGGTCCACGTGGCTTTGTGCGCAAGACTTGTGTGATATAAACTTGACTGTCTGAGGGCATTGGGCACAGCAAAAGTCTGATGTGCCTTGCCGGAGAATTTACTGCTGCTTTCACATGGCCCTCTCACTGAACGGCTTTTCGAATGTTTTAGGATGTTTTAGGTTAGAAAATCCGTGAAGCACCGCGGCAAGGTTCAGTTTCACATTGGTGGCATCCATCGGCTACGGCAACATTTATCCGGCGACGGATGCTGGAAGAGTGTTTTGCATTGTCTTCACGCTTCTCATCTTGACATGACTGCCCGGGTAGGGTATGTCCAATGCGCCGAACCGGTCGCGTGCATGCAAGGTTGATTGCGACGCCGGCTCTGGTGGTGGCTTATCTAGGGGCAGCGAGGAAAATGAACCCTGGCAGACAGCAGACATGTCTATCTTTTCCGGTAGTTACCAGGTACCAGATGCTGCAAGAGCTACTGCTGTCGCTACGCCGAGGATAGATTTCACACGAGTAGTTGCGATGCTTTTCAACAAGACGATTCTTGGTTTGCACTGGAGTGGGTGATTCAGGGCATGCTTCAGCTCCCAGCGTGTGGCTGTTAGAATCCCCACAAGTGCAGCAGTGTCGTTTCACAATGGTCCGAGCAAAATGGCTGACAGGAACATTCTGACTTTTCACAAATACGACACGGATGGCTCTGGACAGCTGGATTCCGACGAGTTTGCTGCAGCTCTGCGGGATCTAGGATACCCCGCCACTTGGATTTCGGAGTTTCAGCGGCTTGAAACAACTTGGCAGGAGCCATGTGCAGCTCACATGCATGCTATGTGAAGTGCCCTGCAAGGTCGCAGACAACGATGTGAGGATGATTATGGAAGAGGTCAACATTTGCCACTTTGTGTGCATAGGTTCGTCCGGACTTGTGCGAGCAGTCTCAGCCAAGTCGATACCTGAACCAGCAGCAGCTGCTCAGAACAGTCCTTCGTTAGGTGACACAACGCTTGTAACCATCCAAGAGTTCGGCCAAGCTCTGAGTCTTGCCTGCAAGCGGGTGCTGGTTTCGGGCCCCAAGTATGGCAAAGTCTCAGGCGACATTCATCCATGTCCTTTCGGGTGAAGGATTGCAGGTAGCTTGTTCATGAGTGGTGCTTCTCTGTGCAGAAACTGGGCAGCGTTGGCTTCATCGGAAGAGCAGTCCCGAGGATATTGCTGGAGTTTCCTACGGCACGACAAGAGAAGCACCGCCTGAGTGAACCGCCCTTAGCTCTTGGCCTTGGCTTTTGTTTTTCGCAGGCCGTATCGGAAAGATAGGGCACGCAACCAAGAGAAGATTCGACAGGCGATGATCAGCTTCAGTGCGACTTTGACTTGGTTGCTCGCTGGTGCTTTGTGCCTTCGGCACCCAACCTTTGCGAAGCGCACTCCAAGAGAGTTCCATTGCTTCTCGTAGGTGCTTGATGGTGAAGCCGAGTAGCCTTGCAGCGTTTTTCACGAAGGAAATTTCAGGATGGAGGGGGGTTGACTGACAAACCACAAAACTTCCAACGGTGCTGTGGTAGAGCTTCCAAAGTTGGTCATGGCTCAGCTCTTGACACCTCGTCTGTCATGCCTGTATGCCCTACATGAAGGCAGAGCATTTACATTCGGATGGTTTGTGATTGCGTCAGTTCGCGCATCAGCGCCATCAGCTTGAGACGAACCTCCACTTGTGCTGCGAATGCGAAGGTGTTTCCAGCAGATCGAGAGGTGGAGCTTCATCGAGCCACCGCAGCACGAGAGACGAGAAACGAGAGAAGCTGGAGCTGGAGCTGAGCTGAAAGCAGAGTGGGGTTCACAGAGCCGAGGAGTCCATGTGGTTTTGCTGGGAGACGCTCATGACAATCGGCTTGGGTGACCTCGTGCCCCAGACAGTGCTGGGCCGCATCTTGGCACAGCAAGTCTTTGCTCAAGACCAAATCAGGGCCGGGTGCTTGCACACACGAGGGGGAATCTGTAGCAGACAGCCATCTCAAGTCTGGCTGCCATCCAGCTCGTGACAAGCTTCGGCACGGTCGAAATGGTTGCATCTGCTTGGCTTTGGGCATGCTGAGAAGGGTGAATGACTTGCCTTGATTCGTGCCTCAGCTCAAGCTGAACCGCAGCCAGATCGGTCAATAGTCAGCTCAGAAGTATGCCGAGGATGGTTCAACCTTGCTTACAGCTTCTTGGGCCTTGGATTCATTTCCGTTCTGCTCCAGCGGCTTGGCCTCTGAGCCCGTCACCGCGGAACGTCTTTTGAATTAGATGCTTCGTTTCTGGATTCCTGGAACCCAAAGGAGCGTGGTGGACCTTCTGTCGAAGCACAGCTCCATCATCGGGAGGCTTGAAATGCGGATATTGGAGGCCGCATCTGCAGGAGCCATCATCTGACGGTTCGAACCTGGGGTTCCATCCGTGTAGAAGCCTTGGGAGGCGGGCTCGGCTTCAACACCTTCCTTCAAGAACTTGAAGCTGCAGCAGAAGGTCGTTAGAAAGCGTGCCTCGGCACTGTCATCCCGGCGCATGTCGTCGTGTTTGGTCAATCGAGCTTTCCCGGGTTTGTTTCTGTGAGCCATCGTAAAGCCAACACCGCGTCTGGCGTGTATGGAAGCCGGACAATAGGCCAAGAGGCAAATTTAGGCAAATGCTCACTAAGGCGTGAGCACCACGGCTGCATTCAGCTCGCAGGCACGAGTCTTTCGGACAGTTCGGGTTTTCATTGTCTGACACTACGGCCGGTGAGGCACAGCTAGTCAACAGTTTCGAGTCTGGCTCTGACAATGATGCCTGTTTCCATTCCTCGTGCAGTGCCTTCCAGTGCCGGGTCTCTCCCTAAACACTCGCCACAGAACCAGCCGAGGTCTCTTGCAGGCAGGGGCGGTCAGCGACATTTGAGCTTGTTTCCAGAAGTTTCGGGGTTTGAGAATTGCAACAAGGCTTTTTCTGAAGCTGTTAAAGTTAAAGTTGGGAAGCAAAGCTCAGAAATCGACTTCACAGCTTAACACCACAGCCACGGCTGTTTATGTCATACCCGCTAGCGGCTAGACTTGGAGAGAGAGATCGCAACACAACTCCTTGCTGCTGTGATGGTGGAGGCTGAGCGATCGATCGTCCTCAGCGGCAACAGCCCCAACCAGACCAACCGGTCAGATGCTTGTTGCAAGCAGTTGGCTTTTGCTCTCTGCTGTCCTGAACCTCAGAGATCCCTAGGCCCTAGGATGCCCAAGATTCGAAGTGCCCCGGTGCGCGAGACGAAGGCTTCACCCCCAAGCCAATAGCAACACCGAAGATAAAACCGTAGCTAGAAGCAGATTTTCTGCCGCGCTGTTGTTGCTGCTAGTGACGTTGTAGCTGCATGGAGCATGTACACTGACATCGAAACGGAAAACTGCAGACTTGATGCCGCCTGTCTAGTCTGCTATGGATATCATGCGCTATGACATGCTTTCACTCTGCAGAAGTAAACTTCGTTTTGGGCATTGGGTTGTACCATGTTGTGGCGTGTCATGCTTGTTTGTATTGTATGGTCAGCTACGACATCACATGACTTCGCATGGAGATATCTATCGCCGAATCGCACACGAACGTGCAAGGTGTGAGTGTGTGAGTGTGTGTGTGTGTGTGCACGTAGCGTTATCTCAGATAGAAAATGATTCTGTAACGTGCTCTAAATACACTGTATGCATGTATTCATTTATTATCTATTTGTTTCATCCTTTTGCATGTCAGGCAAGTGTGTTCAAATTATACGTGTAGTCTGTGAAGATACAGTCGTAGCCGAGGATCCCATCTCGCTGTCGGAGGCTGCCAGCATGCCAAGCCAGACGGATGAGTCCCTGGAAGGTTGTCGGGTTCGGGGGCGGTTTGGCTGTTGCGGATCTTTAGGGAAGCAGTTCTCCGCAGCTTCAGGCTTCTTCCGCGTCATGTGATGCAGTCCTCTCGGATGTGTTTTCCTGCTGCCTCAGTGTTCCTCGCCGAGCTATGGGATGCCATGTTCTAGACAACTGCTTCCCAGAGTCTTTTCGAGGGTTCCTGCTTGGCCTTGCACCTGTTTTTTTTGCATTGCGGGTATGGTATACGAGGGACTATGGCTGAGTTGTTGGCGTACCTTCGGATGATGGGCCTGGCTTGACCGAGAGTATGTGTCGAACTTCTCGATCCTTGGCCAATCCTGAACAAAGCTGGCGCCGGAAGTCCAACAGTTGCTAGTGGCAGGTACTTTTTTTTTATTTTAATCCAATCTTACCAATTTGTCATTCGGCCTTGTTTAGGGCTTTTTCCTGTCTGTTGATTCCGGAGGTTCTGAAGGCTGGCCTGCGGATCCTCCAGGCCCGCTGTGAATCACTGTGCTTGTACAAAGAGGCGGCAAACACGCATGCAAACATATGCAAGCCTCGGTCAACATATGCGTACGTACGAACTAGTTGGTTCCGCATGCATTACATGCACATGCACAAGTCAGTAGTTTTGTGGTTTATTCTTGGGGCACTTGTTCGAGGTCAGGGTGTGTTATGTAGGTCATGATGACGGTGATGATGATGACGGGCAGTTATTTGAGGGACGAATCACCAAGCAAATAAATACGTCACGAGTACATGCTAAGCACAAGGCGGAATGTGACCATAACAATGCATCGAGTGGATTGATAAGTTATGAGCAGTACACGCTCGGGCAGAAATGTCCCGTATGAAGCAGGGCTAGCGGCTAGTGTTTCTGTTGCTGTTTCCCCAAGCTTCTTTCCATGCAAGCAATCTCAGCTCCTCCATGTCACCAGAGTCTGCTGTGAGCACAACATGTTTGTGATGATTATTGGTGTGCCGTACTGGTAGGTAGGCCCGCGAGGCCTGCCATAGCTTAATCCATCGCCATGTTTTGGGGGGGTACAGTATATTCAATGTGGGGGTTTGGGGCTATGCTAGTATTTGAGTTATTTGGATGTTGCTGGGTTTAGTTTTGTTTGACTGACGCCCGGCGAAATGTACGATGACTTGGGCTCGAGAGTGGTAACCCGCTGGAGACAGCATGGCATGGACCCCTGCGAACCATCACGATCCCCTCAAGGTGAAGGTGAAGACGAGTCGACCGGAGTTAGCTGGGAGACTTGGACAGCAAGGCGGCATCAAACCTAGGCTCAGCAGTAATTCAGGCAAAGAGCCGGGACTAGGGCGATGATTCCTAGTCGGAGTGCCCCGAACCGCTCGTTGGGTTCAGGGCACCTCTCTCAGAGTCCTCGGCTGCAAAGCTGCTTCGTTTCAGAGCTTCAGCCCTCGGCTGTTTGCTCCCGCTTGGTCCGCTTGGTCTATCATATCAGATTATATTGTGTTATGTAGATGGTGTTGTGATATAGCACTTGTGTATTTTATGATGTTATGCTTGGTTAGGTTATAATACATTATAATACATTGCACTGTGCTAACACTGCTGTACGATACCATGCTATACTTCCTTATCCTAAATTATACCACCATATTTGGTATTATATTCCAGTCCATTCCATTCTGTTCGGTTCTGTTTGGTTCTATTGAGTTCAAATTTATTGTTTTTATAAAACCTACATTTTCTGATAGAATCTGTCATATCACAATAAATTATCTTATCTCGCGCTATCTTAGTTACATCGGTTGTAACATTTAATGTTATCGTATTTTTTTGGCGCGAATCCGAAGGCTTCTAGCTTGAAGCTGCGGACTTCGGCTGTGCCTCTTGTTTCTGTCCTGGTTGAGTCGCTACAAACCAGATGCATAAATGTTATAGTATTTCATCTCATGTTCTTTGGTGTTGAGAATTTATGTTTTGCGAAATACATGTCATGCCATACCATGCGATGTTGTGATGTTTCTTTATGTTGGTTTAGGTTACATTGTGTGATAGTGGGGCAGAAAACGGAAGCTGAGGTCCGCATCTAAGTGCGAGGAGAGCAGGCGGCATCATAAGCCCACTGAGAGTGAGCTGCTTGCTCTGCCTGCGCAGGCAAGCATCTGCCCTTGTTGGCAGTGTGAATATATGTAGTTCGCTGAGCTGCGGGCATCCCAGCTCCGTTTCACTTTTCGAGCGGACAAAGCCCGCTCCGTGGCGCAAGTGGGCGACAGACCGTGCCATAAAGGTGCAGGACAATCTTTGAAGTCCATGGAAGCTGGTTTGTGTCGTGGAACTCCGGGAAACCTACTGCGCGGCGCTCTGCAGCATCCTCACAAGCTCACCCTCAGACTTGGCTTCTGGGAAGTCTGGGGAGTGTAGACGTGTACAGTCAGAACACTACTTGGGACTCCCTGGCTCGGGATCCATCTGTGCGGGTGCCACGAAGCAGAGGACCCCTCCAAAAGCAAAGTTTGAAGGTCAGACTGGTAATTGCCAGCCCTGACCGCCACTCCGCTACCCAGTGAGCAAAAGCATTCTTTTCTGTCAAAATCTCGGACTGCGCATTTCGAGGAGTACGTGCACACACGAACACAGAGTTTGCTACAGGCAACATGTGGCTTGAACTTTTCCAGTTGTGTCGGCAAAAGTCGCATGGATGCAGGAGCTTCCGGAGCATAAGCCACCTGGGATATACCTTTTGCAAATAAACCTGGCTCCGCACGGGCTTGGCCCTTTTGGCTTATCAATGTGTGTGTGTGTGTGTGTCCGTCCGTCCGTCCGTCCTCCAAGTGTGAGAGCGTGTTGACAGGGAATGATGTCGACCATTGGGCATCATTGGGCTTAAATCGCTGTTGAACAGATGATGCCAGGTCATCCGTCTGTGGATTCTGTATGATTTCCACATGGGAGCTTGACAAAGACACCTATATGGCATCCTATTGCTATTCCGACATGCGATTTACCGGCGCTATTTGTCAGAAGAAACCAGGGAGCATGAACACGTTGTGTATGCAGATTCAAGCCAGATATACAAGTCCCAGGCCGAACCACGAAGTCTTCACGCTCAGATCACGCTTAGAGGCTTAGAGTGCCCCAGACAACAGCAACCGCAGCACCGTGATCGGCAGAGCGGCGCATTTCGGGATGCGGCCCGAGCGAAGCTAATGGAGCTTCCATGCAGCTCCCGACTCTGCAGCTGGGCCCTCCTGAAGACGGATGGCAGGAGGCCCCCGGGTCTTCTACGGCTCAGGGTTCTTGGGAGCAGAGTCTGAGCAGGCCCTCGTGCAACGGCTCCGGAGTGGAGCAGGTAGAGGCGAGGCTCGAGTCTCGAGTCCGGCACAGCTGGGTGCTCTTAGCCCATGTAAGGCATGTTGGCTTTTGCGAGCTGTTTCAGGGAAGCCATCACGAGTGGATCTTGCTGGTGCCCCCAACCTTTCTCCGGCTGAGAGGCTTAGCTTAATTTTGACGACGTGGGGCCATGTTGCAGAATGCACTCATTGCCTTGAGACAGCGTGCCTCTGCTCGTGGTGCTCCCGAGGACATGGTCGGTTTACGTCGAGGTACTGCAGCACTGCACAGCATCCAGCCTGTAATACGTGGAACAGGAGCTCTTCGAGACAACAGTAGCTTCGACCTCCACGCACCGAAGACAGAGCATCGCTCGTGGAAGTAAGAGCCAGAGCGTAGAGAAGATGAAGCTGTCGAAACACTTGGGCCAGCGCCCAGCTGCAACAGCTGTCTGCGCACGAACATAGCTTTCCACCTTGCGAGGGACCTTGAATTGCACGCACATCGCCGTCACGCGCCGCCGTGCACCGCCCCTGCGTCACTCTCAGGCCGCTTGGGCTTCTGGCCCGGAGCGGCTTCGCTCGCTGCACCTAGGCCGTGAGGCCCCGAGTTCTGTGGGCGGCCCGGTATGGGGGTGGCTGTTCGAAGAAGTTCGACGCTACTTTTTTGTACTAAGTATTCGCTTGCCATGACCATCATGTCCCGAACCACAAGTCAGAAGGCAGAGTCATAGATATAATTGACGGCGGCCAGGGTTAGGAGCCGTCAATCATGAACAGCCCTTTGACCCTCAACCTTATGTATTCCTTTAAATGTATGCCCCGGAGCATCAGGCCAGAGCTCTGCATGAGGATCGTATACCCGCAATGTACCATGTACACAGTGGTTCTGGAGCCGGGGCTAGGGCGTATCACAGAAAGAGTAAGAAAAAACACTCTTTTGGCATGGGCTGCTTATCTCTGCGGACAGCCTTGCTTCCTATGGCCCTATGGCCTGGACGTGCCTGAACATGTCCCGGGACAGAACCGGATGGCTAAGCGGGCCAGTCGTTTCTGCTCGTAATCTCCCACAGTCCAATAGTTGGGTCGCACCTAGATGTATCATGGATGTATCGACTTAGCGCCCTGTACAAGACGCAAAGGCGTAACTATAGTGTAGCTTATTGCCAGTCTTCGAGGTGCTGTCGCTGAACCAGCTGCTGGCAGCGACTCCCGAACTGCAGCCTTTGCTCCAACGATGGCGCTGGCCCGGCGGTCCAATCTATAACTAGAGCTTAGGACGATTGAATTTTCAGAGATTGTCGGGGCCCGGGGCCTTGGACTCGTTGTTCTTGGCCTCGTGGGCTGCAAGCCGCGGTCGACATACCCGAGAGGGGCTGTTTCGCTCAAAGCCGCCTTAGTAGAGGAGGGCGGTCTCGGAGAACCCCCACCACGAGTTGAATGCCGACGCCGCACCGGAGATACTGTCAGAAGTGGAAGAGCGGCGGCCTGGTCCGCACTTGCAAGCCAAGCCCGTTCAAGAATTCCTTTCAAGGGTTCTACATAAGGCCATAGGGGCTTTTGTAGGGGTTTCAACATTGGGGCCGTGAGCCTCAATTTCTAGAATGGATTGCCACGTTGGTCTCTGGTGATTTGACTTGAAATCAGTGTGGTTCTCGGAGGGAAGTGTCGGATGTCGTTCAGCTGGCCCTCAGATTTGTGGTCCACAGCCTCGGAGAGGATCTTGCATCTGAGGCTCTACAACCACTACCAAGCAAACTGGTTCCATACAGAATCGGACAGCGGGCGGCTAATAGAGTCTTGAATGCAGACTGCCCTCGTCACCTGACGACGGCCAGAGTGCTTGACGGATGCCTGAATCTCTTGGATGTTCTTCTCCGCTGGAACGTCCTGGCCAATCGGTGGCCCGACAACATAGCGCCGAAACAGGACGAATGCGAATCCAAGGAGGGGGACTCGTGGAATGCCAAGCAGTACTTCTGGTGGTTCGGTCTGGGCCGGCGGCCCAGAGACGCCGGGGTGTGCGATGTCAGCGTGTCAATCTATTCCCACTAAGTTTACAAGCCCCTTCCCCCTGCAAAAAACATCATGTAATACCAGGGGGCCGCTAGGTGCTTCTTTCTAGCCCCTTCATGTTGCAGTCCGCATGGGACTTTGCTTAGATTGTCGGATGACAAAGCGTTGCAGTCCTCCAGGTTTTTCCGGCACGGGCCAGAACTGCAGGCAAGCCCAGTTTCCTACCTCCGAGGTCGGAGAGACCTGGCCGAGCGCTTGGTTCACCTCGCCGTGGCTTCGCCGGCACCGGGGACACAGAAGCATCTTCCCGTCACTTCGGCCGGCAGTTCCAGGTCTCCAGGTACTTTGAGTCAGAGCTATGGGGATAGGTATTTCTGAAATGACGACAACTGCATACATCTACATGCCTTGATGGTTATGATCATCGTGATGACTATCGGGTTTCGAGACGGAGAAGCGCGCCGTCGTGCTCAGGATACTTGAGACTCGTGCTTATGATGGTATTTCGGATACTTCTGCGACTAGTTCTGCCACTATTCTGCAGCGCACCCTTCGGAATTGTATCTCGACCACACTGCAACTGAATTTTATTCATGGTTAGTTGCAAATTCCTTTACATTCCTCCGAAAATGACCCACATGTAAATCCCACGCCAAAACTGCCATTTGAAGTGACGTTCAAAGGCGTGCATGCGGCATCCCTCGGTAACAAATTGGAATCCACTCCTGTCCTCGATACCTCAATCCACCTCGTGCAAAGCTGCCCCACTGTTGTGCTGAATCTGTGTATTCCTCTGCGACTCACAACAGACTGCTGATCCGGAACGGGCATTGGTGGGCACTGTCGCGGAAGTGTCGCGACTACGTCCGGCATGCCGAGCTCGGCTGTCGCTGCGATCATGCAAACTCCCCGTCTCTCTTTGATTGAAATGCAGCACATCGTGGCGCACTCACCACCACCCAGTACCACATACGGCAGTCTCTATGTTGCTTCCTTGCTTTCTTCCAATGCACGATGTGCTGGTGGCGTCTTTCTTGTAGGAAATCGCTAGAGGATGTTGCTGAAACCTATTCCGATCGGTTGGAGATGGAGGGAGCCAGGCTTTGCTGCACTCTGGGACGAGAGGGGTTTTGCGGGGACCGGGACCACTTGAGGCTTCTTTGGCAACGGTCGTGGCAGCTCTAGGCCATGCCGGTCCTTCAAAGATATCAGCGCACTGGTTCTTCGGATTGTGATCCGCTCTCTCGCTGCCGAACAGGTCGTTGCACTTGCTACGGCCACGTGCTCTTGAATGCTGTCTGCCAGGAGGTCTGCGCGTGGGCGGATGCTTGATCCTGCACTTGCCGCGACGTGGGCTAACGCTTGCCGGACTTGCTCGAGACTCGGACATGCAGAGTGGGGCACGCAGTCCGTCACACAGTCTGCTCGGTGCTGGGTATTGAGGTGCAGCATCTCTTCCAGCGTTCCGAGCTTGTGGCAGTCCCACGCGGCACTGCGGGACAGTTAGAGGCCACCTGCCACTGTAAGCAATGGCTCCAGGGTTTTCCCTCTGTGCAGCTTTTCCTCCGCTGCCCCCTTTGCCCAAAACCTCACTCTGGAGGTTTTCGTGGTTGGTTGGCAGTTTCGTGGTGTGCAGCCGGCCCTGCTGCAAGCCCTCAGTGGTGCAGTGAGCTGCGCTGCTGCATATAAATGTAAGAATGTTGGCCATCTGCCTTAAGACCAATGATCGAATAGTCGGTTCCTCGCAAGCTCAACTTCAGCTCTGTTCCTGTTTGTTCAGCATGGTCGCGATTCCGAACAGGACAAGCACGGAAGCAAGCACACACGCCAACAAACACTGAACTGCAAGAACCGCGCGCAAATGGAAGAAAACATGGCAAGACGACCTTGCCACTTGCCCCCAGAGATCAAGAACGAACCGCGGGACGAGGCAACAGAGACCAGATTCTGTTGAACCCAGTTGACTAGACGATGAGTCTGCATTTAAAGGGGTGAACTTTGCCGTACTACCCACTGCTGCCGCCTCCTCCTCCCCTCCTGCTACTGCTGCTGCCGCTACTACTGCGGCTACTGCTCCTATTGCTGCTGCTGCTGCTGCTGCTGCTAGTACTACCACCACCACCACCACCACCACCAGCACCACCAGCACCACCACCACCACCACCACGACTGCTGCTGCTGCTGCTGCTACTACTACTACTACTACTACTACTAATTACTATAGCTGCCACTACTGCTATGTGGATGAAGAGGTCTGCTACCTTAAATGAACCAAAGGCTCAAAGA
>CAJNJA010011314.1:0-13722 GCA_905231915.1 Symbiodinium necroappetens | reverse complement strand
ATTGTGCGTTTTGTACCCAAAAACACTCAAAATGGAGAATCGCAGTGCAATTTGCGTAGGAAGGGCTTCCTTCATGTGCAAAATGCAGCCGGATTGTGCGTTTTGTATCCAAAAACACTCAAAACGGAAAATCGGAGTGCAATTTGCATAGGAAGCGCAAAAACATGCAAAACGGATGGGAATCTAGGTTTAAGAAATCTGGGCCTAGCGAGGGTCTAATTTAAGAAAGTTGGGCCTAGCGAGGGTCTAATTTCTTGTTTGGAATGATTTCTTATTAAATGCGTTGCCCGTACTCGTACTTCTACTCCGTCTCTACCACTACCACCACACTCCTACCAAAACCTCTGCTGCTAGATGAGAACTCGATGCAAGGAAGTGGCTCCTCCCGAGAAGTTTGGCCCAGGGACGGGGCATGACAGGACGGATTGGCGCCAGTTTTTGGGGGTGCAACAGCCGTGGGCGGCCTCTAGGGGTTTGGAAGTATTGGGATGCTGGGTTTCAGGTTTTGGAACGTTGGGGAATGCCGGGGCCGGAACCCAAAACCCGTTTCTGAGATTTAGGTGTGTCTTGGTGTGTGTTGGTTGGGGGCTGGGAGCTTTGCATGCTTTGTCCATGTGTAGAACTCCCTGAGTCCCCAATATTTTTGGAGACAGACATGTGCTCTTACGAGGTCTGGCAGAGGGTTCCGTCTGTTTAAGTGTTAGTTAGTTTCGATGAGCAGTAAACCAGGCAGATACTGTAGAAACCAAAACCGCCGTCTGCCTGAATATTTGTCAGCTATCTGTCTGTCTTGTGATCGCTTCTCGTAATGTTAACACCATTTCCCCCTAAGATGAAAACTGGAGGTGGGCCGATATTGTTTGATTTTAAGTCGGCTGTGACTGGGAAGCTGTCAGCGGACTGAAACTGGTACTCCTGCCAGTGCTGCTTGCAGTACTACTTCTACTGTCGGTGTCACCACTACCGTCAGTTAATTACTACGGCTGATGATATAAATCCTGCATTACCCATAATAAGGAATAGACCATAATTCCCATAGTTTAGGGTCCTTAAGGTAATGCAGGATTTATATCATCGACAGTACTTACTTTTCCCCCTGTACTAACTAGGCGTAGTACTGCCAGTGACCACTCCCTAGGCCTCCAAGCTGCTCAGTTTCGGGATGCTGGGATGACGCTTGCCTTTAGGAGCGACACGTCAGAAAGTCTCAAAAAATAGATGGTCTATCCTCTTTACAAGCCCATAATTTCTCTCTCCAGAGAGTTATGATGAGGCGTGAAGCCTTAGGCCTCAGGCCTTGCCTCAGGTTCGGGGCTGAGAGTTGAGAGTTTGTCGAAGGCGTTTCGGGTTCAAATTGCCAAACATCCTCAGAGTGATGACTCCCTCGGCCTGCATGAGTGGTAGGTTGCCCGCTCTGTGTCTTGCGATCCGACAGGACAGTCTACAAACTCATCGTGAGAAGGCGCGCGGTGCTCCCAAAGAAGAAGCCTCACCGGCAATGTTGCTTACCCTTATGGAATCCAGAGAAGGCATAGTATCATCGCACAAGGTAGTTCACGACAAGTTGCAACTTTTGCACATAAGAACCCAAGGTAATTAGTGGTGCTTCCAGAAGCCCGAACCCATGGGTTGTCAAGCCGAGTCCTTTATAGCCGGCCCTGCTAAGTTTGGGCTTGGCGATTGCAGGCGTTTGGGTCCAAGGATTCGAGTTGTTGTCGCTTGTAGTACTATCAACTTACCCGAAGAGCTCGCTTTGGCGCAAGCGTGCGAGCCGTTTGGTTCGAATCGCATGTGAGGACTCCGGAAGGATCCGAGATATGACGAAACACAGGCCTGTGGGGTTTTTGGTAGATGATCTTCGGGGTGTCCGACACATGTTCGAGGCAAGCTGACTTCCAAGCAGCCTTATTGTGCTGCCCCCAGCTGATCACACCGGCTTCCTTGGCGCTTGCTCTTTAGAGGGGAAGAGACTTCGTGGTCCGCATCCCCCTAAACTCTACTTGGAGGTTCATTGGTAGTTATAAGTGGGGTTATAAGTCCCCGAATATGTATAGTTACCCTACTTATAACCCACTTATAACTACCCATGAGCCTCCTGTCAACTGCAGGTATCCTTCCGTAGTTCAGTGCTGTGCAAGGTCATCTGAAGAACGTTGACTACATGTCGTTCTACCGCATTCTGCGGCTCAATGCCCCTAAGGGGCCCCTTGAGCGCCTTAGGCACGACATTTTCTGTGTGAGCTTAGAGTAGAAAATAACATCCGCCATCACGCTACTGCGCAGCTCTGCTGTGGCAACTTGGTGCTGCAGACCTTGTGGGCTGCTTGCTACCTAAATTGGTAGCGGGGCCTACGGGCTCCTGACGACGACCTTTGGGACGACGACGACACTCCGAACGACGACGACATGGCTACGGGCCAACAGACGACAGCTGCCCCCAGTACCGAAGGAGGCGGTCATAGCCCTGTTGGCATGGGATCATCAAACACCCAACGTGGCCTCGATAGTGGGCTGGCGAAGGCAGCTCCGACAGCTGAGGGCTTGAACCAGAAGACCTACAGGTCTTACCGGCGCAGGCTAGTCCTTTTTAGCAAGCAGTGTGCGCGTCGTGGGCGCAACACTTCAATCGAAGGCGCTTTCCTATGCCTTTCATTGCTTCAGGACACTGCCTGGGACGCAACAGAACAGTTGGATATCGATACAATCGAGAGCAGCTCTGACCCCTTCTCTCCGATGCTGAAGCTCCTGGACAGGTTGTATCAGTACGAGAATGATGTTGAACTTCCCGGCCGCTGTGAGGAATTCTTTCAAGAGTTCTCTCGCCTCAAAGGCGAGGAGTTGCAAGCCTACTTGATAAGACACGCAACCATGCACAAGAAGATGTCCGAAGTCGGTGTTGCTCTTCCTGATCTTCTTGCAGGCTGGCATCTCATGACGCGGGCAGGGATTCCCAAATGGACGCACATCCAAGTGAAAAGCCTTTGTGGAGGTGAGCTCCAATATCAGAGAGTTGCCCAGGCATTGATGAAAATGTTTGGAGGCGACCACAAGCCGAATGTCAGAGACTTGTTTCGTGCTGGCACCTCGGAGGCTAACTTCGTCGATGACGAGGGCGCTGACGTCTTCTACGAAGAGGCCGATGGCTATGGGCAGTACGAGGCCGACTTCTACGAGCACGACGGCTATTACGACGACGATTTCTCCGGCTATGACGGCGATGCCTACTTTGCAGACGGCGATGTGCCGGAGGACTTAGAGCAGGCCACGGAGGAGATGGACGATGCTTACATGAATTATGTTGAGAGCAGACGCCGCATGAAGGAGATAGCTCTTTCTCGAGGCTTTTTCCCGGTGGTTGCTGTGGCCCCTCCTGAGTGGCAGGCTTCATCGCCACACTCTGGAGGTAAGAGTGGCAACAAAGGCCGAGGAAAAGGAAAGGGCAAAGGAGGTGGCCGATCTAAAGGTTCCGGAAAAGGTGGAGGAAAAGATGGTTTTCGTAGATACGCTTTCAATCGTGTTCCTGCATCCGGGCTTCGTCGCAGTGCTGCTTCCAATCAGGCTCCTTCCAACAATAGTGGTGACCAGCTCAAGTCAACAGGAAGCGGCTCCACTTCAGCGCATGGTCCACGCTTCAAGCGCTATCGTCTGCAGGATGCCCCAAGCAAACCCGTGGATGACGCCAACATGGTCGACGACATCGCCGACCTAAACACCCGCGATGTGTCAGATTCTGCTGAGCTCGAGATCCATGTCTCCGCCATCAATGCAGCAGAGGAAGTCTATTTCAATGAGGTCGCTCCCGGTCATGCGATTGTCGATTCTGGAGCAACCAGGACTGTGGTTGGTGACAGGGTCTGGGAGCAGTGGCTTCAGTTGCTCGGTCGCGCTGGCCGTCAAAACGAGGTAGAGGTTCGAAAGCAAGTCCGCGATTTCAGGTTCGGTGACGGCTCCACCCTCAGATCAAGCCTTGAAGTGACGTTTCCAGTGGTGGTTAGCGGTCTGGCAAAGAGGGTAACTGCTTCCATCATTCCTGGTGCTACCCCTATGCTTCTTGCCAGGCCTGTCTTAGAGGAGTGGCGAGTCCTTCAGGACTTTGCTTCTGGACGGCTACGGCTAGATGGGCAGACAGAGTGGTTGACGCCTGCCAGAACGCGCAATGGCCACTATTTGCTCAACTTAGCCCCTGAAGTCAAAGACCAAGCATTGCATACCGAGGATGATGACAACGATGAGCCCTACACGGACACACCTTTGGTGCTTTGCCCTGGTGAATTCCCAGACGATACAGACGCCGCCTACAACATGGCCAACGACGAAATTGATATCGCCGCTGAAGAGATTGATGCGGCGATTGCTACGGCCGAGGCGGTGGTGAATTTCAACCAAGAGGGTAGGCGAAAAATCTTTTGGGAGCTCTTCGTGGACCAGGGGAGCCTCAGCAATGCCCTCGCTCAAAAGGTTCCTGGAGTGGAGGTCTCAACATTCAGCTTGCCCGAGTGGGACTTCAACCAGGCGGCGACGCAAGAGTCTTTCTACGCCCTGATGCGGAAGATTATGCCCAGTCATGTTTGGATGGTACCACCTCGTGCAATCTGGTTGCCCATGCAGAACCTCAACAGACGCACTGAGGCCCAAGACCGTGGATTGCTGCAACAGCGCATGCACCTGTCCAAGGTACAGCTGCCTTTTGTGTATCACGTCTTCCTCTTAGCACTGGAAATTGGTGCCCATGCCACACTCGAGCATCCCTTCAAATCCGTCATGTGGCAGGTCAACCCCATCAAGCAGCTGCCCGAACACTACGACATCAAAGTAGACCGCTGCAGGGCTGAGTCTATGCACAAGCAAACGTTGTCGAAGACCACTTCGCCTGGCCTGGCACAACACCTTGCATTGGCTTACAACCGTACTGTTCCGAATGTGCATGCGTTTGCAAAATCCGCTACAACAGATGCGATTCAAGATTATGAGGTTGGCTTCATCAACAACGTTGTCCAAGCACTCCAACAGGACATGGAGGAGACGTGGGCAAAGCGTGAGATGGTGCATATCATGATGATGGAAGACCTGCCGGCCTCCAACAACAACAGCCAGCACGCAGTGGAGGAAACCAACAAGCACTTGGCGCGCAAACATGGGCGTCATGCAGTGCTTACCGTTGCGAAGCTGCATAGGCAACTGGGGCATCCGGGTAATGACAAACTTTGCAAGGCCGTGAAAGACAGCAACCTCGGCAATGATGTGGTGCAGGTGGCTCGACTCTACAAATGCCCGACTTGTTTGTCCCACGCTCCGGCTGCACTTGCTCGCCCTGGTGCAATGACTACAAAGGCTGCTTGCTTTAACCAAGTGCTCCTCATCGATGGTTATGCTGTTCGCTGGCGCGGGGATAAAATCAACATCCTTGCCATGATGGATTCCTTCTCTCGCTTCGAACAGCAAGCACAGCTGATTGATGACAGCGCGGAGTGCGAAATCAAAGTTCTTGAGCAGCATTGGCTTCGCTGGGCTGGGCCCCCTGGGGCCATCAAAACAGATGCCAGCGGCTCGCACATGAGCGACCGCTTCTTGGCTTGGGCAGACGACCGCAACATCAAACTCATCGTGATTCCAAAAGAAGCGCATTATCGACTTGGGGCGATGGAGAGGGCCCACGCTGTTAGGCGAGCGCAACTTATGAAGATGCATGATGAAGTTACGGACCTGTCCTTGGAAAATGCCTTGCAGTATGCCGTTGAACAGCGCAATCGTTTGCGCACCATTCATGGCAGTGCTCCTGCCAGCATCGTTTTCGGTGCTCTTCCTGACCAAGGTGGTGTTGATGATGAGCCGTTCAGTGTGGCTGCCGCCGACGCAGCATCCCAACACCGAGTGCGCGAGCTGCGCACCCTCGCGGCAAATGCTTTTCACGAGGCCAACTCCGACCGTGCTCTTCGTGCTGCCGTACTTGCACGCTCACGCCCCGAGCCCATCATGCACAATGTCGGCTCCTATGTGTTTTACTTCCGGCAACACGGCACTGAGAACAAAGGTGGCAAGCTCAACCCCGCTGCACGTTGGCGCGGCCCTGCTTTGGTTTGTGCCGTAGAAGATCCTGACAACGGTCGTGCTGGTTCCCTCGTCTACTGGCTGGCGCATGGTACCAGTTTAGTTCGGTGTGCTCCGGAACAGATTCGGCCTGAACTCCCGGCCGAGCGTGCGGGCCGCCTCCACGAAGCCCCTGAGACGGAGGCTTCGCAACCTATCATGCAACGCATTGTCGCTGCCTTGCATCCTGTTCGCGGCCCTGTTCGTTTTCTTGACCTTTGCCCCCGATCGTCGGCAGCTGACGCTTCCGAGGATGCCTCTGGCTTCACTTCCACTGAGGGTGCCTCCCTTTTGACGCCCTCCGCTTCAACGAAGCGACCTCGCCAGATGCCGGCAAACGCAGGCCCGGAGCCAAGTGACATGGAGACGGAAGCCAACACAGAGACACAAACACGGGAAGAGCAGCCAAAGCATCAACAACACGCACCGCCGTCGGATGAGCTGACACGACAACCAGATCAACAAGCCGAGCTTCAGCCCTCGGACTTGCACAGTCAAGCGCAGACACAGGAGCAAACAATGCCCCGACCACAAGATCAACCATCCGCAGAGCCATCGCAGTTGCAAGTACGCAACAGGTCCAGAAGTCCCCCTCGTGAAGCTGCAATTCGCGAAGGCATCAATCGAGCCAGAGTGTTAGATGGGTTGCCACCGTTGCCAGCGCAGGCCCCAACCCCCAAAGTGTCGTCTACGAGATGGTCCTCCCCGGACGTCACTCTCGATGACTTCGCGGACGTCGACGAGGAGCTCATCACCTCTGAAGATGCGCCGCTCGCCTGGGTGCTGGACGAGGCTCTCATTGCAGCAAACGAGCTCGCGGAGCGACACTTGTCTGTGGAGGAGAAGCTTGCTTTTGACACCGCCAAGGACGACGCTTTGCGGCCTTGGATTGAGAACATGGCGTGGACGAGAGCCAAAGCAAGCGAGGCCAATGAGGGCGAAGCCGTTCCTATGCGATTCCTGCTGAAGTACAAGGACAAGGACGGACAAAAGAAAGCCAATGCACGCATCATTTTGCAAGGATTTCGTCACACGGACGTCGCCAACAAGAAATTGGAGACCGAATCCCCAACACTCTCCAAAATCGGCAAGAGTCTCATCCTTTTCCTCTGTGCGCAAATGCAGTGGAAGGTGTGGTCAGCCGATGTAAAGTCCGCCTTTTTACAGGCTGATCGCATCGACGATGAGGTCCGTATCTTTGCGATCCCCAATGGTGATATTCGCAGGAGACTGGCTAGAATGATTGGGCTGAGAGACGATGAAATTATGAAGATCCTCAAACCAGCTTTCGGTGATGTTCGAGCACCAAGACAGTGGTATGGCACGGCAGATCGAGTCATGACCGCTGAGATCGGCCTGCTACGACACAAGCTGGACAAGTGTGTGTACATGAGCGTGCGCCCTGCCTCTGACAAGGACGACACTTTCCGGACTTTCAACGTCAAGGGTGCCGCCTACGTTGTAGACGGTGTTCTGGGAATCCATGTGGATGATTTAGTCGGCGGCGGCGAGGGTGTCAACACAAAGGCCGATGTCGAGCAGGAGGGTCCGCACGAAGCAAGCTGTTTCAAAGATCGTGCTCAGCTTTTGTTACATCGCTTCCGCTTCGGCAACATCGACTTCGGCTACGACCAGGTGTTCTGCGGCGTGTCGTTGATGCAAAACATCTCGCACGACCTCATCAGCCTCAACCTCCACGACTACGTGCACCACATCAAACCGATCACCATTGAAAAGAACCGTAAGCAACTTCCAGACGAGCCCCTGTTGGACAAAGAGGTCGCCCAACTTCGGTCCCTAATTGGGGCACTAGCTTGGCCGGCCACGCAATGTTTGCCAATGCTCTCTGCGTCGATTTCGCTGCTTCAGTCTGCGATGTCCAGCCCGAGGGTGAGCGATCTGCTTGAGGCAAACAAGACCCTCAGATTCGCGAAAGAGGCCGTCGACAACTATTCTCTGAAGTACCACAAGCACGGCGACTACCTCAGCCAGCTCACCTTCGGCGTCTACACTGACGCTGCCTGGGCTGTTCGTGGTGACGGTTCTTCCCAAGGCGGTTTTGTGGCGTTTGTGGCGGCCAAAAGCCAAGTGGACTCCGGCAAGCCTTTTCCGCTAACTACGCTGGACTGGGCCTCCAAGAAGCTCACCAGGGTGTGCAGGTCATCGCTGGCGGCCGAAACACAAGCTGGAGCAAATGCCGTGGACGAGCTGGAATGGCTACGTTCTTTCTTCGGCTTGATATTGTGGCCACTAGAAGACCCCCTGTCTGAAGGTCTCTCAAAAGCTTTCGGCGCCTTCGCAGTGACAGACGCCAAGAGCTTGTACGACGCCTCTGAGTCCATGAGCTCTGGACTCAAGTTGTCGGAGAAACGGAGCGCTATCGAGTTGGCAATGGCCAACGACCGCTTAAAAGCAATGGGCGGCAAATGGCGTTGGTGCAACAGCGCACAACAGTTGGCCGACGGGCTGACGAAGGTGTCTGCTCGTCCTCTTTGCTTGGAAAGCTTCAGTCGCGGTGTCGTTGCACTCAAGTTCGATGCGACCATGGTCGCAGCAAAGAAGGTTTCCGCAAGCGCTCGACAAGCTGAGGTTCAGGAACTCGACAATGCCGCCCAACAACTTTCCCAGAATGAGGCACTTGTGGTGCACTCTTCTCTACCTGTCTGCAAACTTCCTGGTTGCAACAAGAAGGTGAACAACACTGCCGCTGGTCATCTGTACTGTTCACGACGCCACTTCTACAAAAGCTTAGCCCCACAGGATGCAATGAAGAATCGTGCTCTTTTCGCAGCTCTCACGTTGGCAGCTGCAGCAACGGAGGCTGAAGGCTACGACCTGGCCCGCTTCATGAAGAAGAAAGTGACACGACCGCCGATGATTCCAATGCAGTTGGTCCTCGACTTCCTCATCCTGGCTACCATCTTCCTCTCCGCGACGCTCCTTGTGATCTTCTGGTGCTGCCGACGACTTCTTCTTCGTGAACGACGAGCTGGTCTTTCTCCGCAACAAGACGACGAAGGTCATTAAGGGCATCTCCATCGCGGTCCTCATGGATGTGGAGTGCGGCGAGAGGATTGAGACTCTCCAACCATGAGTCATGAAGCTGACGCACGTTTTCCAAGTACTGTACAAACTACGAGTAGGTGCTCGGGCTGCTGAACCCTATGCTCCGGCGCATTTTAACAGCTTTTGGCCCGTGTCAACTGCAGGTATCCTTCCGTAGTTCAGTGCTGTGCAAGGTCATCTGAAGAACGTTGACTACATGTCGTTCTACCGCATTCTGCGGCTCAATGCCCCTAAGGGGCCCCTTGAGCGCCTTAGGCACGACATTTTCTGTGTGAGCTTAGAGTAGAAAATAACATCCGCCATCACGCTACTGCGCAGCTCTGCTGTGGCAACTTGGTGCTGCAGACCTTGTGGGCTGCTTGCTACCTAAACCTCCAAGTAAACCCTAAACCCTAAACCGTTTGATGTGAAATGGGTCTTCCCTCGGGAAGGAGAGGTATGTGAGTGCACTGGAAGCGCTATCCCCTACCTCTAGTCACTGTAGCCCAAAAAAACTGAACTACCTAACCATCTCACTAACTAACCGGCTGACTAAGTATCTATCCATCTACCTAGCGATCGATCTATCTATCTACTTATATGTACATATATATATATATTATACTTTATATATATCTATCTATATATATATATAGATATACCAAAACAAGGAACCCCAACAAAGTAGGTTTTGCGGCTACAGGTAAGACGTGCATTCGGAGTCAAAGATCGAGCTTCGGCTTTCCAGCTGAGCATCGTAATGACAGTAATTGCTAGCAAATTGGGTTTAGGCTTTAGGGTTTTGGGAAGTTTAGGGTGTAGGGGTTTAGGGTTCAGGGTTTAGGGATGTTATGATGTTACGAAACAAGAATAATGATGATGAAAAAGAACGTAGTACTG
The DNA here is from genome assembly GCA_905231915.1 of Symbiodinium necroappetens. Classification (NCBI taxonomy): domain Eukaryota; class Dinophyceae; order Suessiales; family Symbiodiniaceae; genus Symbiodinium; species Symbiodinium necroappetens. Next base: position 3,690 of record CAJNJA010011314.1, on the reverse strand, counting down.
ATCCCACTAGTAACTAGAGTTAGTGTCGTAGCTGCTATTATCAGCATCTTTGGGCCGGCAGGGGCACGATTCGACATGCAACATGCGCCACACTCGAATGCAGCAGCTAGCCCCCCCAGCCCCACACTTGAACACTTCCTGGATTTGTGATAGCCTCAAGCAAGCTGCCTAAGAGTTGAGTTCAATCTGTCTGAGGATAATCGGCGCACTATCGGGCAGTCCCTAAACACGGCAGCGCCAAACCATGCCAGTGCCGTCGACATTTTCGGCTCGACGAGGGTGAACAAGCACCATGAACGATGAGGAGCCGACTAGAACTGACACTATCGGAGCTCTTTCAGAGTCAGCGCAGCAGACGTCTTGCAGTACCGCTCAAGAAAGCTGGGCTCGAAGTGTACCAAAGTGCAAAGCAGGCAAACATCCCAGGTGGTGAAGTCCTTTTGCTCAGGGCTGTATTGGCTAGTCGAGTCTATCGTTGTGATGGACTCTCATAAAGCCTCCTTTCCATGTAAACGAAACGAAGGCCATCTTAGCACAACGTAGGGGTTCCCGCCGTGAAGATGTCGCGACTGGGTTGCCTTGACGCCTGACAGCGCCATCATGGCAATCAGCCGTGTGTTGTAAGTATGAGCAGGAGACAGGTTCCAGTATAGGTATCAGTTCTATAGTCTCTTGCTTCATGATTCACGCAGCTGAACGCATGTTTTCTAATTTGCTTTCATCCATACATGGGCAGGCGTCTCAAGTAGAAGCTACCTTCGCTAGCAGCTGGCCGATTGCATGCATGCACGCATGTACGCATATCTAATTACATTTACATGTATATGTGAGCACTCGTGTGTGTGTGTGTTGTGTATATATATATATATGTGTGTGTGTGTCTCTCTCTCTCTCTCTCGCTCTCTGTCTGTGTCTCTGTCTGTGTCTGTGTCTGTGTCTGTGTGAGCGTGCGTGTGCGCGTGTGCACGTGCGTATGCGCATGCATGTCAACGCATGTCATACGCGTGAACATATTATGATGAGACACTGCCCATGCACAATGTACGGAAAGGCAAACAGATAGTATACAGGTCAAGAAGTAGCTTCCAGCCCTCCTACTTGCTAGATGTCTTTACCCACTCCGTATGATGCTTTGTGACCAACACACAGATATTCATAGCATGGCGCCAACAATGCTCCAAGAATGCCTTGTTTACGCAGCCGTACTGTCCTACTGTATACGATTCAGCTCCGTAGTTGCATCCACAAGAACTCTCTACTAATAGCCTTCTATGCTATAGTTTAATTACCATCTTTTACTATCGTTTAGTATAACTTACTATGGTTTACTTTTGGCTTACGAATACAATTTTGGTGGCGACATGGCGCACAAGCATGTGGCCATGCTGCTTTCTTGAACAGGACCCAGTCCAGAAAGCCTGCTTCTGTGTGGCGGTTTGCAAACCTGACACTCTAAAACCCTAAACTCTAAGCCCTAAACCCCAAAGCCAAGAAGCCCTAAACCCTCAGGCAGACGAGGAGAAAGGTGCGATGCCGCGCGAGATCATCACATTGCAGGCCTCTGCAAGCTTCCACACACCGAGCCCCAGCACTCTTAGTATATGGGGCCTTCATAGTTAGAATCGGGATCCCTTCGTGTTACTGTAAGGGGTACTATGATGGGGGATCAGTATAGGGGCCCTAATAGTTAGCGTGGGGCTTTGGGGAATCTTGGGCTATAACTTTAACAAGGAGCCCTAGTACAGAATTGTGTTACCAGTCAGTTTGAGCATTCCGACGCCTTCTATTCTGTCTATCTACCTATCTGTATACAACGAATCATCTTCGGCGCCCCCCCCCCCTCCCCCCCAAAAGTCTCAGATTGCTGAAAGCCCAACTTCCTAAATCCTCACCGTGCGCTACTGCTAGCGCTGCTACGACGTACTACGACGACGACTCCCAAAAGCCACGGCCACCACTGCGAGTTCGACTCGTACCTCTTGGGAGTTGGCACTACCGCGGTGAAGCAACTACTCGCTGGAGCTTTAGTTAGGGTCTCCTTGCTACAGGGAGCCAGATATGGGCCCAGGCTGCATGTACTGAAAGTTCACCGAAGGTGGGGCAATGTGGCAACCAGATCGGTGCTGAATTCTGGAAGCTGCTTTGTGCAGAACACGGCATCAGCCTCTCGGACTTGAAGGGTTCGCTTTGCTCCGGGGAGCTTTCAGACAGCCGACAGGCAAGTATAGAAGCTCTTAAGGAACAGCCGCGTTGGATCTTGCTATTTACAACAAGGTTCCTCTAGTCACTCTACTGGCACCCTACCAAACCTGGAGTCGAAGAGAAAAGATCAGGGGTCTGCATGTGCAAGGCAGGGATGGCAGAATCATGCCACTGCTGTTACTAGAGCCTGAGAATCTGCAGTCGGCAAGTGCAAAAGCTTGGTGAGATGCAGGCTTGAGATCTAGACTATCATCAACAAACGTGCTGCTAGTACAATAAGGAGAGGTTCGAACATTGGATCATTTGCCCAGGCCCTTGGGTTTAGGTTCGTCCGCTGCTGGGCTGCCGGGATTCTGGCAGCTGAAGTCTTGCGCAGCGGGAGAGCAGGGCGATGATGTGGGTTGTTCTCTAAAGTAGAAGCCGTTTTGGGCTCCTTTTCATAAGGGTACCGTAGTGTATTGGGGGGCTTAAAAAGGGACCCTAATTTAGAGAACTACCCATGTACATCTTAGAAGCCAACAGCTGCTTTCCAAAACTGCCTTCCTCTCAGGCTCCAACTGTGTGGACCTACACTAGACTCTCAAAGCCAGGTAACCCTCCACTCACATCCTAACCCGTAAACCCTCGAAACTCCCAAGATCAGCGTGGCATCCTTGAAGACTTCGCCACAGCTGGTGATGACCGAAAGGACCATCATTCCGGCTTTTGTCAATGTAATTAAGAGGTTTAGTACGAGAGTTCTTCAAAAGGGCTCTACAGGGTTTACTACAGGCTTTGGGGTTTAGGGCTTGGGGCTTATACGGTTTAGTTTGCAACAAACCCTGCACCGTGCTTTTACATCCCAACCGAACTGGACAAGTTTTTTTGTTCGACCAAGCTGACGACGAAACCCTAAACCCCCAAACCCCAGACACCCCTAAACTGGGCCAGGATGTTTTTTTCTACCAAGCTGACGACGAGCACTACATCCCGCGGGCGCTGCTGCTGGACATGGAGCCCCGGGCTCCCCGGGCTTGTTTTGGGAGCTCTCTTGGGTCTTAGGATCTTAGGATTTTGGGGTTTTAGAGTTTAGAGGTCGTAGAATTCTGGGATTTAGGATTTTAGAGATTGGGTCTTAGGATTTTAGGATTTCAGGGTTTTAGAGTTTAGGTCTTAGGATGTTAGGATCTAGGGTTTTAGAGTTCAGGTCTTAGGATTTTAGGATTTAGGGTTTTAGAGTTTAGGGCTTAGGGTTCCCAGAGGGTCTTCGATATATTGACGAGGTGCATTTCAGGATTTGATGTTTCGGGTGTAGGCTTTTTGGCGAGGCCAGGGGTGTAGGGTTTAGGGTTTGGGGTTTAGGAGTTTAGGGTTTGGGGTTTAGGGTTTAGGGTTTGGGGTTTAGGAGTTTATGGTATTCCTTATCTCTCTTCTTCAAGAACCAGGCCAAAAAAAGGTTCAAACTTTTTAAGATAGATCTAATATATAGGGACAAAAAGTTTAAAGTTC
>CAJNJA010011313.1:0-13723 GCA_905231915.1 Symbiodinium necroappetens | reverse complement strand
ATCTACCTACACCAAGATTTTGAGCAATGCATCGGCAAGACAAGCTCCTTTGGCCTGGCTTCAGTTGCTCCAAGCAATGACAAGAACAGTGATTTTTGGTGCTTCGCAGCTTGAGGTTCCTATACTCGCGTTTAGGCCCCGTCTCGCGTTATGGTGCAGGACAACAGCACTTTTTCGAGCGCAGCCACTGCGGTCTTTGGAGCTCACATGCAACGCTAACAGCCTTGCATCGGCTTTCGGTGTCTAATTACACAGCCTGGAAGCAATCCGATCACAAAATTTGAGGATCGTCACAGGCTTGCGCATTCTTTGTGAGGTCCGGGAGTCCATGTATGAGACATTCCGTGCTCTCGATGTGGAGCCTCTCAGATCTGGACTCAAAGGCGCATTAACTGAGACCTATGTACCTATAATCTCACGAGACTCTAGCAGCGTGCTCAGCACGCTTCAAAACCAGCTTCGGGGGCCAGGAATGTTCCTCAGAACTCGTCGTCGCCCAGCCTCGGCCGGCTTCATGGCTCTGTGCCAGCGGGGTGCAGGGAAAGGATGACAACTCGAATCTCTGTCATCCGTTAGTCCAGGATGCTCTTCCTCGTCTTCATCGTCGAAATCTTCCTTCCGTTCAACTTCAGACTCTTTCACCGAATTTGACCCTAGATCCCGGCGGGCGCCTTCTCGCGCTCGGCCGCGCGCTGCTCTTTGGCCTTTTTGACGTCCTGCAGTGAGGGGCCACAAGGAAGGATGCAGAGCGTACACTCGAGTTGAGCTGCGCTCCTCCACGAGACCTTTAGCCTTCTGCAGCAGGCTCTCTTTGTCGCAGTCGGAACTGTCGGAGCCTCACAGATGTGGGCGCATGCATAGGAGTCACAGAAGCTGGTACAAAGACTCAGTAAAGGTCACATCCGGTAGGCCGGCTTCCCCGCTTCGTCCTCAGTAGCTCATCCCGTTTCAGGAGTGCGCGGGAGTGCAGAAGGATGTCGTCCTCATCCTCGGACAAGATATCGCCGCCATTCACAATGATGGATGCAAGGGCGTACTCGTTCTGGAATTCCCATGCCCACCTGGGCATCTCTTGTGTGCAACTGTCTCGCGTAGGACGTGTCATTAGGCCAGCAGCCAGGCTAGGCCACGTCCATCGCCGGATCGTGAAGACACTGCTGACTCACTGCTGTCCAGCAGCCTGCATTACACAGTAGCAAGGCAGTCGCAACAGTTTCTCGTTGCGCAACCCCATGTTTGGACAAGCTTAGCTGAAACGCCTGTCAATGGCGTCGTTGTCCTTGCTGGATGTCGCTTGCCACAAGGATGTCAAAATTGGCGTGTCCTGTGGGCTGATAACAGCGACCAAAAGACGACTGTGGTCAAGGTATTGGTCGAAGCTTCGCAACTGTCAGACAAGCGTCCTGCCAAGACTCATCAGCTAGGCTGTGCCTGCTCAGAACGGATTGACGATTGACGTGCTATGACTTGATACATGCTCCAGCATGAGATATGACTGCAGGCCTTACCAGGCTCGCACAGACAGCTATCGCGATACGAAACATCGGAAACCTCAGCCGTTTGCAGGCATGCAAAGGGGCGCCAGCACTGCAGTCTCGGATCGAAGAAGATCGAAGACATCTTGAGGTCTTTGCACTGAGTTCTTAGCTGACAAGTCGCCGAAAGAACTCACGGCCGAACCACTTGAGCTAAGCAGTGTTGGAGACCAGATTCGAAAAAAAAACTCGGTGCGGTCGGAGGCCGTGGATCAATGAGGAATCTCAACACGATATTTTGTCACAAGCGGAAGTCATGACTGAACTAGTGACTGGTGAGACGGTACAGTAGAAGACAGCGATGTGCGGCACCCTGACAGATTAGTGCACCGATGAAGAACGCCTTCATCGAAAATAGTGCGAGCCTGGCCCTGCAATCAAAGGCAGGATACAGGCATCCAGTGCTCAGGCATCACTAGCAGCATCCATCTGCTTGATCTTCTGCTCAGTGTAGTGCCTAGCGTCCCCGATTTGCAATGGACTTTCACGAGCCGAGCCGTCTGTCTAGGGTTCGAGCTTGCGTTCGGGCACACAGTTCATCAGCCAGAAGTCAGCAATCTTAGCACACTCCCACACTGAAGCTTCACTTCTGAAATCGCGGAGTGAGTCCCCGGCCAGCTCAGCTGTGCCAAGAAGTGCGATACCAGAAGACAGCTGCAGAACCTCGGAAAGCTGCGAGGAAAAGCGCTCGCTGTCTGGATCGCAAGGCTGTGCTGCGCACAATTTGAGAGAACTTTGTCTTTCCGCCAAATCCTTGCTGTCTCAACAAAGAAAGATGCAAGGCTAAGGTTGTCCTGCAAATCGCGAAGATCTCCAAGAATGCACAACTTGGGTGCAGACCTGTGGCTAAAGTTAGCACCCTGATGCCATACATGCGGTAGACGTCCCGCTTGCGAACACCGTTCTGGGACAAAAGAGGCTTTACAGAAGCCTGCGGAGCAAGACACTTGCGATCCCGCGCCTCGTAGTAGATATTCTCGTACACATGATTGAAGCCGGTTTTGGTGTCCACTGTGGCTGTCTCCACCTCACAGAGGCGCCTTAGCCCAGCCTCCGATGTCCGGCCCTGGCCTTCATCTCGCAAAGCTCCGTGTCGAGGTTGCAGTCGAAGAGGCCGTTCAACACCATCACCGCACCCAGCTCCACGAACTCCTGCACTTAAACTTGCTCCTCGCCTTCTAAGCGCAAGGAGACAAGTCCTCTGGCGCATAGTTCGTCATGCGAATGAGGTCTTGAAGCCGATACGTGTTGGCACCCCTGGCACCAAGCGGAACTTTGGACTCCTGATTACGTTCTCTTCGAGACGGCTGGAGGCCGCACCTCTGAGGGTATTTAATGGACGCTTTCTCATCTGCGGTGGTCACATCAAGACCAAACCTCAGCTGTGGCTCTGTGCAAGGACTGCAAGGGGAGGAAGGTAGGGGCCGGGCTTGTGGTAGTGGACGTAAGATTTAAACCACAGCTCCACGTTGTCGAATTCGAGATAATGCGTCTGGCAAAGGCCACAACACGTTGACAAGTGCACGGCCACTGCCCTCGGCGCAGGCTCAAGGAGGCGACAGCCTCCGTGGTGGCCCAGTTCTCGTTCTCTGCAGGACACCATTGTCGCCGCATGCAGAAACCGTTCTGGCATTCCTTGAGTGGGCTACGCTTCGATTTTTGAGAAGGCATCCTTGGTCCTTGGATGTCCTTGGGGACGGGCCATGCGCTGCACTTGGGGATCTCCCACGTTGCAATCTCTCGCCTCCTCGAGGGCTATTCGATTCGAGGAAAACGGAAAAGCGGGGCTCCAACCCAACATGGCTCCACACCTTGCACGGATGAGATGGAGATTCGCAATATTCATCCTCCTGCAGAAGGCTTAATGGGCACGAGCTAAGACCAACAGGCAAGTTTTCCTTTGCCGCCCATTCACACTCTCACTGCCTGAGTCTGACCTCTCGTAATGAGAATCCGGGTCGGGATGAAAACAGCATCCGCCTCACCTGAATTCCGACATGGTCCAGTTTCCGCGTGCTCATGATGACGCAGCGATGCTGAGATCAGGGCCGGGATTGGTGATTCTATCGTACACATCCCAGCTGATGCCCAAGTGGGAGATCTGTGGCCTGGTGAAGAGTCTGTTGAAACAGGGCTGCTCGGTCCTCGCAAGCTAGTACTCGAATCTCGTGACAGATGACAGCAGCAGGACACCTCCCAGAACATGGTACGTCCCGTGCTGCCCCGTGTGCTCCGTGCGACTTGGAGCCCGGACTGGAGTACTTGCGTCAGCATCCACCCAGTGGACTTCTCCTGAATGTCTCTGGCTCTTCTCTCGTCAAACTCCCACAAGCTCTTGCAAAGCAATGAATGCCAAAGACTTCGTGTATCCATGCCAGGGGCACCGTGTCTTGATAAGCCTTGTTCATGATGAAGACGATGACTATCTGCATCAGAGACTTGTCAGAGTGCCGAGTCTCAGAGCGGCTAGGAACACCTGGGAGCCTGACCATATAAAATGCAACGAGGGCCTGGACGCCCCAGTAGATAAACCTGAGCACAAGCACACATGGTGCAAGCACGTAGCGAAGTGAGTGTATACGCCTCTAAGCGCAATGCCCCAAGCGCCGGTCAAGGATACGCACAAGCTTCACTGTATCGTAGGCGAAGACCTGCACGGGTCGAGCTGCGGAACTTCAGATTGCCACCGGGTCGGAGGATTTCAGTGAAAAGTGGAGCAGCCCTCTAAACCTCTGCGACTGTCAGCTGAAAGCTGCATAAGTGCCGCACATGATCAGCATCCGGCAGGCCCTCTTCGATCCAAGCTGGGAGCAACCTCGGCAACGCTTCCAGGTTTGGGAGCCACGTCACTGAGCCAAGCCCGGTATGCAGCCACGGACTCTTCTGATGGGTTCCACAACGAAGCGACGCTTTCTCTGAGCATTCGTTAGACCAAAACGGACGCTCACTTACAGATTTGGGTTAGCTAGGTCAGTGTCGGTTGCAACGGCGCAAATTGATTTGCCGAGATTGGATTCCGGCTTAGGTTTAAGAAGCACTTACGTAAGATGGATTTCAGCTTACCATTAGGTTTCGCTGGATCAAGTCAGTTTCTATCATACTGTATCAGACCGAGGTTGAGGTTGAGACTAATGGGCTGGCATAAGTTTGGTTCCATTTGGGTAGGTCCGGTTAGGTCTTTGCGGAGTCCTATTTTTGTTGGGTTTGTCTTTTCCGGTTCGGTCCTTTCGTCGCGGGAACCTGCATGTCGTGTCGCACACGATTTTGCCAAGGTGACTCACCATCTGGCTCACCCTAACCTACCGCAGTCTGCCCAACTTCAACCTTCCCTCAACCGGAATCCCAACCATGCTTTCACCCAAACACTATGGCAGAAGTGACCGCTATGCTCGACCTAAACCCTAAAAGAGCTGTTGGAGGGGAGCCCTCAGCCCCATGACCCGGAACGAGAGAAAAAAAGGTGTCATCAGGGACCCTGGAAGGCACGCTACGTCGGAATAATTAAACCCTAGAAAGAAGGCTGGTCAGGAGTCCCGAAACCGGAAAATGTCGGCTGCAAACTGTGCAAAGGGTCTTGTTGGCTGTACTACCTTGAATCCCTTCCAGGTCATCGTTTATGAGAACGCCGAACTCCACAACAAATGCTGAGCGAGAAGAAACTCTAGACGTCTCTACCCATCTCTACCCTAAAGTTGCTGATAACTGTTAGGTGTCAAACCTTAAACGCAAGGGGAGTGAAGTGGCCAATCAGCTGGAAAACCTTACGCTCTACACCCAGTGGCTATGGAAAACCAACGTTGATAAGTTGAACCTAACAGCACCAAACTAACCCAAAGCAAGCATAACTTAATCAATTCAATCTAATGCATGTTGCATTGAGTGTGATGGTTTGTTTGCCGAATGTCAGTGCACAGCCACCTTTGAGGGAAGTCATCTCTGTGTGAACACCGCAATGCAGGAAGCTGAGTCGTGCACCCCATTTCGCTGGCACCGTCTCATTCACAGGCCTGCAAAGGGGAGATTGATGACCACTGGCGACACAGTTGCAAGTAAACGAAATATCTCGGCATGTCTCGGCCTCTGCGGCCACTCGCTCTGGCAGACTACATTCTATCACAAGCTTGAACCTGGAGGCCTCTCGGTCATGGGCGCAAAGACACGCTTCTTGCCGTGCGCTGCCACTGCCTACGGGTGCAAAGCTCTGTTCTGCCGGCAGAATTCAGTCTTCAGAGAATCTGTAGAGGTACACGGCGTTGTCTCGACCATCGGTTGCCATCAGGCTGTTGTCCATGGACATGCTTAGCGAACCAAGCCAGACACGATGTTCAGGGATGGCAAAGAGGACGTCCCCCGATAGATTCCAGATGCGGATGAAGCTATCCAGGGCAGCAGTGACGATGACCTGGCCCCCGCCTTGGCTAATAGCCACTACCCGGCCACGATGCTCGCGCTGCCAAAGCTTCTCCCAGTCCTCCCCCGGCGTCGATGCCTCCGCCCGCCAGGACACCAGGGTTCCAGCAGCATCTCCCGTCAGGATCGTATCTGACAGGACGAGTAAGGCCGAGACAGCGAACTGGTGGGCACTCGGTCTTCGCGACAGTAGGGAGAGACGCTCCAAGCTGCGTAGCTCCACAGTTCCGTCCTGCAAGGTCAGAAAGATGTTGACACATTTCCTTCTAATGTTTGTGAAATGTTAGGAGCCCTAACCCCTTCGCGGCTGAAGGAGCCGAGCAACCTAAGGACTTTAGGCTTCAAGTCTATCATCGTCTATCTCCTGATCGCCTTGGATAAGAACTTCTTCACAGACATGCTTAGCCTCTGTGATTCGCTTCAAGCACAAGCCTTCTCGGAACTCACAAAGCAACAGTCATCGGAGCTGCAGAAACCCGCAAACCCGGTGCTCCTCCAGGCCAATAGCAAAGCTCCCCTTGAAGCCAGCAGCCAGGCTGTGCACGTTGCTTGTCACCTCGATCCTGTGAGCCGAAAGGTCAGATTGGGCCAGGAGGTCCTCGATGGACCAGCGCATCACGGCCTCGCCAGCAGCAGCAATCAGCATGTCATCATTCACATAGACATAGCAAGGACGTGTAGAATCTGAACACACCATCACGTCCAGCAGAAGTGTGCCATCATCCCTCCATGCATGAGCTCGCCCACCAGCCAGCCCTGCAAACAAGCACCTGCCGTTCCATGCGATGGAGGTCACGCTGGTCTCGGGATCGTATTCCGCCTGGTGATCCGCAGGAACGCTTCTGGTCGGATCGCCACTGACTGGAAACAGCTGACTCGGCTGCTCGCCGCCCAACCGGTACCTTTGCACGCCTCGCGAGGCTGTGCCAACAAATAGCTCGTCATCAACTAGGATCACACGCCGGACCCAATCGTTGGCAACCGCGCCCACCTTTACTTCCGCGCGTCCTTCCTTCCAGTTCCGGTCTACTGCAGCCTTCCGTTCCGCTGCTTGTTGCTCAACTTCCTGGGCTCGCTTTCTGAAAGCTGCAAAAAACGCCGAATCATCGAGATTCGCGGCCGCCTCGCTTCCCTCCTGGGTATCCCCATCGCTTCCAGAACGTGCCCTGCGGATGTGTCCAAGATACGCATCGGAGCAGCGCTTCGCACTCGATCGCAAAGCGCGGCGTCGAGCGACTCGGAGGCATACACCACCCACACCGGCAGGGAAAACGAGTGACGAAAAATACTGCCTGTGCCCAGTTTGCTCAACACGGCTGTGAAGTGGCCTCCAGAGCGAATACTTCGCCAGGTGATTTGGAACCTCCCGACAGCCAGGCCAGGCCACTTCCATCGACTAATGAGCTAATGAGGATCAGAGCTTCTCTGACGCCTGGATGGTTCCCGTACGACTGGATCTACCACGATGAGCGGAATCTGGGGTAACTGTCGGCGTGCGGGCGGTGAGGTTTGATGCTGGAACTACTGACTACAAGCCTGAGCCATGGAACGACGGTACACCACGTCCATGCAAGCAGCCCTCCATGGCAACGAAGCCGCTGACTTAGCCATCTTCGCCTTTTCACGTTTGCGGAGCTTGGAAGAGCCGGGGTTCCAGGTCCTCCAACCTCAGCCATGAACACAAGGCCTCGAGGACTAAGCCGACGTGTCAGCCTTTCGAGGGTCAGACTGCGCAGCTCCTGCCAGATCCCGCAGGATCTTCCGCTGGCTGGCAGCATCCTGGAGAAGCATCTCCCAAGCAGCAAATCACGGACAGCCAACTGCTTCGTACACCTATGCACCTGTGGAATGCTCCCAAAATCCGCCTATTTCTCTGGAGAAAGCTGCCCTGTGCAAGCGCAGCGCAAAGCACAGCTGATGAGAAGAAGCTCTTGCAGCAGATGAAGGGTCCGAGTCCAGCAGAAGCATGGAAGGCCCTGGGCTCCTGTGCGAACTCGTAGAAGGAGGCCAAGTTCTGCAGAAGGCACGGCACGAGGAAGCGCACCGGATCCCTGGAGACTAGGGCCTCGAGGCACCAACTGGGGCTGGGGAGAGTAAGCTAGCGGTCATGCATCAATGCGCCACTCTGTGACTCTGCTTATGGCTTCTGCGCCAAGTTTGCGTGAGGCGCAAGGCATGGCAGAACGGGCCTTTAGCCCCTCGCATGCGCCGCGAAGGTCCTGGACATCTCTTGCAGACCACAAGAGTCGAAGTCCTGACTTGCAGTCTTGAAGTCCTTAGTGTAGAATTTGCAGACCGCCAAGTTGTTCTCTGCTGCGAGGACCTCTCCCGACCGAAAGGCCGAAGATGGCCGAAGAGCCGAGCTCAGCAGTTGCGCCTCCTGGGGCTGCGAGCCCTCGTCTGCGTGCAGAGCCGCAGCTGCGGCTTCGAAGGAATCCCTGGCCGTGGCGTGGCGGAGCCCTCTCGTGGCCGTCCGTGGTTCGCTCGGACACTGAGAGGCGCCTGCCAGCCTCGAAGTCGCCCAGCGCCATGGCCCGAAGTCCCGAATTGAGCAAGACCTAACAAGATCCTAATCGCACCATTGGAGGCTGGCTTTGGAGAAGACTGAGAAGATCTGAGAAGACTGCTGTCGACTCCTGTGGATATGGGCGAAAACTCACAGACCAAAGTCGAAACGATGAAGGATGATGAAGGTGCGAGGGAAGATGCCCTAGCGGCCCTAGCGGCGCCTGCCCGGGGACAGCCTGCGCCTTTGCAAAGGCAGCATCTGATGCGGGGAGATTGCCCGCTGACAAGTGGTGCCTTCCTGGCTCACAGGGAACAGCAACAAGGGCTGACAAGCGCGGCGCCGGAACAAACCCGGCACGTGCGCCAAGCAGCGACCACAGCTGGCGGCAATCTGGTTCGCATGCCGGTCACAGTCCCATGTGATGCCGTGTGCAACCTGCCGCAGCTGGTGCCTCCTTCTGCAAGAGCACGCTGCAACTCTTCAGCGGCCAGGCGCCCGTGGCCCACCACCAGGGACAAATGAGACAGCACCTCGCAAGTCACTTTCACGTCTGAAGCCAAAGCACATCGACAGACACAGAGATGCACCTGCAGCAGCTCCAGTCGATCTTGGGCTGCGCCTGTGGAAGTCTCTCATGATGGGCGCAGGCACACGTTGCATCCTTGCTGCTCCCCTCCCTCCCCCTCCCCCAAATTCGTGTTCCTGCAATTTCGGAAACCTGCAGCTTGGAGGATTGCCGCTTCCACTTGCCACGACGAGTTAAGGTTTCGCAGCCCTGTTCAGCTTGGAGTTTACCACGCCCCAATACTGGCATTTGCAGCCCACCCAAGATGCCCAAATCCAAAAGAGTGCGAAAGCAACCGAATTACGATCGAGCCAGGGACTGTGCCCTAAACCCATCCACTTCGTCCCTGAGTGCACGACCTTCGCTTGGCCAACTTTGTGCCAGAGCCTCGGCGGCGCAGGGCAGCGCAGGGCAGCGCAGCTATAGAAAACGAGGGTCCCGGGGGTCTTTCGGCCTGTATGCTACGGGCTGAGCCTTAGACCTTGAGGTGCAGCATGGTCTGGTAGGCATCTGCATGGAGAAGCCAAGGAAGCTGAGCCAAGAAGAATTTCACCTCGGCGCGTCGCGAACATCCTCCATGGTGAGCTTCTTCCCTGCGTGTGTTCTGCCTCGAAGCCGGTGGCCTCCGCGCCCATCTGCTTGCACTCCTTGCACCAAGAAGGATGGTTTACATCTTGAATCAACTACACCAAACACTCGGTCGTCTCTGCCATCCGTTTCAGTCGCAATTGAGGAGCCTCACCGGTTGATCTAGATACTCAAGAGGTATGCCTCTCTCTGCATGCACCCCCGTGATCCACTAATCTTTATGTTCATGACCACAAGGTGCGGCATTTCGGCCTCATTTTGAGCACACAGTGAGGCCCTTAGGAACCGAACTTCGGTCAGTGGACCTGCTATCCCTCATAATTCTTTAATGCAACCTCTCCGAGTGCCCATTGATCTCCCACTACTCAACTCCTAGATGAACGATTCATTTAAAGACAAACCGAGGTGCCAGAGATGAAAAGCTGCGCCAACAGACTTTTCATGAAGGGCCTATACCTATCCTACAAGGCCTCTTTTTTGGGGGCCCCCTCAAAAGGATAGACTCCTTTTATCCTACATAAAGCGCTCTTTTTTTTGGGGGGGCCCTTCAAAAGGGGGCCGAGCGGCCTCTGCGGCCTCGGCGTAGCGGCGCATGCCGGCGAGGCAGCGAAGGCGGAGCTGCCGGCCCTGGAACTTCCCCCAAGGTCTCTGGTCTCTGCTGAAATAGACTTTCCCATGGTTCAGGGAAGGCGCTTCAGAACTCTTGAGCGGCATGTAAGTCTGTGCACTACTAACATTAGCTTGCTTTCAACCGGCAACCGTTCACAACCGCTGCAAAACCACCATCGTCACGAACTACACTTCCGAATCAACATGGATTGATTAATATGGAGTTGCTCACACAAAACTGCTAGTGTGAGAAAAAGGGCACTGGGCATCACTGGGCACGTTGCGAATGCTGTGATGGGTACTTTCCACATCTTCAGCAGCACCGCTGGATGCAGTGGTTGTCCACGAGTCTTTGTTGCATGCTGCCCCTCCAAGGCTGGGTATTCAGATTCGCTGAGAAGCAAGGCTTCCAAAACCAAAAAACCGCGTTACGGACCCTTCCCCCCTAGTCTTGCAATTATCTCAATGACTTGTTGCGGTGCCAGAACCGACGACATAGTCAGAATGCTTCAAAAACTTTACCAGGCTGTTGAGCGGCTGCATTGCGGCTACATTGTGGCTGCTGGGCATTGGTTCTACTGTGGTGAGCTTCGTTCGTGATTCTTTTCCATCTGTCCTCCTTCGCCTAGCGTCCAGTGGAACGACATATGCAGGACCCGGTGGATGACGATGTGGACGAGGGGCAGTTGGTTACTTGTGACTGTACTATGAAGATGGCGGTATATATATATATATATACGGCTACATTTGGGACTGTGTCGCATGGCAACATGGACACGCACAGCCACATGTGCGAGCAGTGGTGTGGAGCCACTGCCCTTTCTGCAGACATGTGTTTGTAACTATTTGGAGTATACACAGATCCACGTACGCCGTACTTGTGCGCAGCATCGTACAGCATTTCACAAGTGTCAACTACTCAAGCCATCCAGTGTTGCGATAATGGGAAGGAGCACGCCCTGTGCGGGACAAAAATCAGTCGGTCTTGTCGTCTTCGTTCATCCCGCGAGAATGCTGTTGGAAATGGTGCTGCCATTAAGTTTTGAGAGTGGACCAAACGCCTCGGAAGGCCGTAAGGCATGGGATAAGGGGAAACGGATAGGGAGGGGAGGGGACGGGAGGGGAGGGGAGGGGAGGGGAGGGGGGAGGAAGGGGAGGAAGGGAGGAGGGGAGGAAGGGGCGAAAGGGCAGAAACAATTGTGAGGAGAGGAGGAGCAAAAAGCACATGGGGCATGCAACACATCAACGGATGGCTAGAGGGCGATTCGAGAACACTGACAGCCGGAAGTTCAGACTTTAGTCGCCATCTGTCCCAGTGACTACAGGTAGCTGCATATAGCTGCGTCGCTACGCTGTCTTCATGGGGGACTCGGCCTCGGATCCGTAGTCGGCCTGAGCGAGGTGCCTGAGGGCCGTGTTGATCCGCCGCTGTGCCACAAGCGTCCTACAGAGCTCCCAAACAAGACAATTCAGAGACGCAAGGAGCGATCCACAGCGATGTGTCTACTCAGCCTTATGGAGCCGAGGTCCAGCGCTACGGCGACACCCTCCTTCCGCTTTTGCTCTGCTTTTGCTTGAAAACAACGCCACATCCCCTGATCCCCTGCACTGCCCTGGCCCTGGCCTCTGGAACCACAGCCGACGGCGGGACCTGCAGTGGCTGGGGAAGAAAGGGGTGCCGAGTCCGGCGCCGGGGCAACGGCCGTGCTGGGCAGCTCTGAGGGGACCTCCAAGTCGTTGGACAGCTCGTCCAAGCTCGGCCTCAGGCTCACAACTGCTCTCAGCAAGGCGCTCAGCAGTGTGCTCAGACCCGCACACTTTCGGAGGTACTGGAGGTGGCAGCCCTCTTCTCGTTCGCACGACTACCTGTCGGCTCGTCGACACAAAAGACAAGTGTCTGCGACAGTTCTACGCCTCCTCCGGCTTCGTTCTGTTTGCTTCCTCAGCTGGCGCCTCCGCATGGGGCCCGCGCACACCCGCTTGAAGCAGCACTTGTGGCGCCTCATCCAGCCCTGCTTCTGGATATCCTGAACAAACTTGATGTGTCACTGATGTGTCAGTGCACTTTGCCAGACCGGGGAGGCAGCCATCGGGCTGGCTGTGCTGGCTGCCCGCCTCTCGAAGCAGCGCAGCGTAGCGGCGTAGCACGCAGGGACCCCCGCCAATCACTGACACGAGAGCAACTCTGCACCTTCTCAGACTCCTGGCCCCCGGCGCCCTGGCGGTCCTTTTCCCTCAGAAGTGGTGCTGAAAGGCGCCTAAAAACGAACAGAGTGCGTGTGAGAAGCCGAGGTTCTGGCTTTGGGCAGGAGGGAGCATCGGCATCTTCCAAAGTGCCTGCGAAAGCCTCGGAGGCCCCACCCTCCTCTGCCTTCGGCTCCATCCAACTTAGTTGCGATTTCCCGAAAGGCTTCCATCAGAAACTGTTGGGTTTGTCAGTGTGTTGTGGCATGGCAACGAGCGTGCCATGCGTGCATGACCTACACCAGCTCGCCGCTGGCATCTCACGCTCAAGCCCAGCATGGACAAGCACGGAGACATGCAGAATCAGCATGTCATTGGCTGGCAAACATACGCTCCGTGTTTTTGCTGGCAGAGGCTGGCTGCAAACAGACATCGCACTATCTGAATGCCAAGAAGCCCCACTATCTCTCTTGCGTTCGAACCCGAACAGAGATGAAACAACCGGCTGAGTGATGAGAACCCACATCTATTTCTCATGACGGGAAACCCTGAGGCGTTCCGCCTGCAGAGGGCGTCCCTTCGCTAAGTCAGTCACATTCTCGCACAGGTATTACCAGATTCGCCCTCTGGCACAACCTGGCTCACCGCCGCCCATAGCCTACAGGAGCAGGTGTCACTCTTTGCCAGCGGTTCAATTATGTAATTAGAAATGAGACCACACGCTGGGCGGCAAACTTCCTCCTCCGTACGACCCATACGACGTCCGGGGTTGCTTGGCCTCGGCAGGAAGGATTGAAAGTCCATTGCAGTTTCGCTTGCCCGGAAGAGTTTCTCGGATTCGTGCTGGTGGACCGCCAGACGAGGCTTGGTACGGCCGCTTCGCATAACCGTACGAGCCTTTGGGACAAAACCAGCTCAAGACACTCTGCAGGCATCGCCCCCACGCTAGGTGCGCGGACTCTCGTTGTAGGATGCGGCGGGTCTTCCTCGCAGCAATTGGAGTCTGTGGCTCCCTCGTGGATTTCCAGCAGGCCCAGAGTTACGCAGAGCTCATAACGAAACCTTCTGTCCGGAAGATCGGCCCCTCAAACCTGAAAGGGAAGGCCCAGCCGATTCACCCCAGACGTCGCCTTTGCCGCCGCCGCCGCTGGCCGAGCCCTTGCCTCCGCCCTTGTCCTGGGTGGACAGTTCGCATGCGACTGTGCACGACTGCGAGCACGCGTCGTTTTCGTTTCGTGAGGCAGACGCCGCTTGCCGTGTTGGCGGCGGCGCTGGCCTTCTGTGCTGCAGAAGTAGACGCTGGGAAGCGCCGGGACCCCAACC
>CAJNJA010011312.1:0-13723 GCA_905231915.1 Symbiodinium necroappetens | reverse complement strand
ATGTGTATGTGTATATGTATATGATGTATATGTATATATGGGCAGCAGGAAGATATCACGCAGGGCTTGGAGTTTTACGGTTTGTCCGAGCGGAGGGGGCCACACGGGATAGCCCGTGAAGCAAGCCCGGTCAAAATGATGAGCTAAACTAGCAACCAGGGGTAGAGCAAGCAGAACATGAAGGTTTAAAGACACGGGTACGTTTGCGGGTCTGTGCATTTGCCTCACGGTCAGCAGGTAGTCTAAGTTTGAGGGTGCATCTCTCTGTCTCTCTCTCTCTCTCTCTCTCTGCATGCGAGGTCTCGCGCGCGTGTGTGTGTGTGTGTGCCTGTGTTTGTGTGTGAGTGTGAACATATATATATATGTATATACACATATCTGTACACTACACGGTGTATGCATGTGTATATGGACGGGTACATGGTGTCTATTTATAAGTATTTGTACACATGCATATGTATGTATAACATGTGTTTTATGTGTACATGTGTATCTATGTGTAACAGCGTGTCTGCCTATGTTTGTGTATATGAACATACGTTGTATACATACATACACATATGCATATTCACATGCACTCTATATATGTATATATTTACAAATGTACCTGCACCGTGGCATGCGCGCACACACACACACACATATGTATATATATATACACGCACACATCCATATACGTATACACATCCTCTGCACACATACACGGATGTACAGGCACATGTGCACACACATACACACAGACACGTGCGAACACGCACGCAGACATAAATACATAACTACCTACTTACGTACGTACATACATACATATATTTACATACACACATGCGTACATGCAGACAGACGGACAGACGGACGGACAGACGGAAGGACGGACGGACGGACGGACAGCATATGCATACGCATGCATACAGATGTGTAAAGCTATGCATACATACATCATGTGTGCAAGTCTTAGGGGTTACAAGTAGTTCCAGGGCCATCAAGATCCCTCCCAACACACACTGAAGGGTCCCTGCGAAGTTCCTTTCAGCAACTCTTGCCTGGGCATCCCTTCATCGAAGTGTGC
This sequence comes from Symbiodinium necroappetens, assembly GCA_905231915.1. NCBI lineage: Eukaryota > Dinophyceae > Suessiales > Symbiodiniaceae > Symbiodinium > Symbiodinium necroappetens. The sequence continues at coordinate 12,657 of CAJNJA010011312.1, read as the reverse complement.
GGAACTAGTAACTAGTTGAGACATGAAGCCCTAATCGTGTGATGAAAAGCCTTGAACTCTTTGAACCATGACAGTCTGTTGCAATGCTGAGCAACGACGACGGTTCGGAGAAGCCCAGAAGGACACACGCGAGGCCCTTGCTGTCAATATCTCCGTGGGCCCTACGTACCCCTGCCTGTATACCAAGACACGTGCAGCCTGAACCCGACACCCAGAACCCTGGGGCTTCTTATGGTTAAAAGATTAGGTTTAGGGTTTAGGTCTTTGGCTGGAGGGGTAATAAGATCGGGCTCTTTAGGTAGCCCTAAAGCCTGAACTTCTGAGTCCTTGACCCCAGACCCTAACCCTAGAGTCCTAAAAGCCCTAAACCCATGAAGCCTCAAAGCCTGAACCCCTGAAGCCTAAAGCCTGACCATTACAACCTCAATCTGAAATCTGATAGGCCTGACTACAGAACCCTAAAGCCCAAACCCCTGAACCCTAAACCCCTGAACCCCTGAACCCTAAACCCCTGAACCCTAAACCCTAAACCCCTGAGCCGCACTGGGAAAAAAGGCCGAATGGGCCGCTGCAGTGGAAACCACTGCGATGACCAGGCACCAAATGGGGGTTTCCGAAAATATGGGTACCTTATCTTGGGGTCCTTTATAATGAGGATCCTAACTCCCATAGTTTAAGGTCCTTAAGGTAACGCAGGAGTTATATGGGGGTTTCCGAAAATAGGGGACTCTAATATAGTACCCTAAATAGTAGGGTCCTCAGTATAAGGACCCCAAAATGAGGTACCCTAATTTTCGGAAAGCACCAAATCGTCTCAGTTACGTGTCCTGGAAAGCAGATCTCTTGAAAGTGTTTATTAGGGTGCCCCACCAAGCGCGAAACTGACAGAACTTTTTGGGTTGGGTTCAGAAGATTTTGTTTAGTCTGATTGGTTTGTTGTGATCTGTGTTTCATCGCTTGATGGGCACATGCTGGACGTAGCTGTTAGGATATGATGGCTCTTCACAACTGCATCCTACTTATCTTTCATACCAGCGCCTTGCTCGAATTGTGAATCAATGGACGATGGAACTGCTGAGGACCTGGCAAGCCTCCCCAAAGGGCCCTGAGTACCTACATAGTTAAGAGGGTTTCTATATTGAGAACTGCTATAGTTTATGGTTTGGGCAAGTACCCTCACATAGGTACTTAGTGCCCTTCGGGTACTCACACCCATTCGCCGACATTCTCCTTCAGTTCGAACGGGGTGCGAATCTTGCTCAGCAGAAGCTTTGTACCCACAGTTTAATTGGCCTATGAATGGGCCTATATGCTGCTGCATAAGCATGTCGGAGTGCAGCCCCCGCAACATGATCTAGTCATCTGCGAGCTCAACTGCTTTCGGAACCTTCCCTTGGATCAAGCCGCGGCGACCGTGATCACCAGCCGGGAACCAAGGGATGCGCACAGGTTTAAGGGTTTAGGGTATAAGGATTGATCAACGGTCTGCCAGCCGTCTCCACTTCCAATCCATTGTGCGCAATGGGGCTGAAGACGGCGAAGACTGCAAAGACTGCAGTTCGGGGAAAGGTCGCGCCCTCAGCGAATGCAACCCTAAACCTCAACCCTGAATCCAAAACCCAAAACCCAAAACCCTAAACCGTGAAAACCATCACCAGCTTTGTGGCGAGCCCTGGTAGTCAGCTATGTTCGCTTTCCTTTGCGTGATTCCGAATCTCACCGGGGTGTCCGGCGCAAGGTTTTTTTTTCAATGTATTTTCGACTAATAATATCAAACACCCTCTCTACCGCAGGAGAGCCATAGTTCAGACTCGAATGCCAGCCGCCAGCTGAATCTAACATCGCAGCCGCAGGGTTCTAGTAGATGCGCAGGCCTCTATCCCGAAATCGGAGCCGACAGCATGCTATGGCTATGGATCCGGATTTCAGCGAGGGCGGGTAAAGATCAGAGGAGAAGAGGTGTGGTACCGCCGTGTGTTGATTGCCAAGGTCAGGCTTGCAGTCTTCTTGTTTTTGTGGTCGTGGCTCTCAGTGCCACCGACGTGTTCGTACTAGCGCATCAGCAATGGTAATCAAAGAACACTGTTAGTCCCTTACCCCCCAGGTACCTACTATATAGGGTACTTCCCCTAGGGCCCTATGTAGTAGGTACTTGGGGGGTGACGGACTGTTAGTAGCGTCAACCTGTTTGTCAGGGTCATTCTGTAAATAGAAGTCGCCGGAGCAGCACGAATGAGGCTTCCGTCAGAAGCGCACTCTGCAGCCGTACCTATCCCTAACCCTCCAGGTACCTACTATATAGGGCCCCAGGGGCTCTAGTACCCTATACAGTAGGTACCTGGGGGGTTAGGGTAAAATGAGCCGAAAGTTCAATCCTAAAAGAGCTTAAAGCCGAACACACACCCCCAAGGACCGGTCGAAACAGCCCCGATCCTATGAAAGCTCTCTACCATTGGATATTAAAGGCCCGGAAAGCTTATAGCTTAGATAGATATACTTTAATAAACACCGAAGCTCCTTTACTATCGCTATGATTACTCGTTATTTCTATGATTATAACTAACTATCATTATCATTCTCATTCTCATAGTACTATTTTCACCGTTATTGTTGCTAATATTCTGCTTCCGACTGAGAGCTGCCTTCGTGAGAGGGCCAGTTCCAGGCCATGAAGTTCGTGAGGGGGAAGCGGAAGGCGAAGGCGGGATGCCAGGACAATCTGATCTGGGTTTAGTCTGGTTTAGGCTTTAGGGTTTACAGTGAAGCTTAATCTCTGTTTAGTTTAGATTAGGCTTTAGGGGTTTACAGTTAAGCTTAATCTCTGTTTAGTTTAGATTAGGCTTTAGGGGTTTACAGTTAGGCTTAATCTCTGTTTAGTCTAGTTTAGGTTTTCGGGTTTACAGGAAAACTTAAACTGAGTTTAGTCTAGTATAGGTTTTATTTAGCGTTTGCATGAAAACGTAAACTGTTTATTTAGTCCAGTCTACGTTTTTGGGTGTACAGGACAACTTAATCTGTGTTTAGTCTAGTTTAGGTTTTAGGGCTTACAGGAAAACTTAATCCGGGTTTAGTATAGTTTAGGTTTTAGGTTTCACAGGGTTTAGGGCACAGGGGAGAAGGTTGCACGAAAACGGTGGGTTTGACGGGAATCCAAGGTGATGTTTCGTGCCTACGCCACACGGGGGAGTTTTTGGCTGGTGCAAACGGTAAACTTAGGAATGCGGAAGGCGTTTTTGCTGCAATCTTCAATTTGACACAAAGTCTTGCAAGGGCTGACTCGCAATCGCTTGTTTGCACCTTGGCACTTGCCAGGAAAATGAGCCATTGAACACGTTGTTCCCATGCTTAACTGCATAACCCATACGCAGTGTCACTGGATCCCACGTAATCGTATTGCGGCTACGTGCAAGAAGACGTGAGTCCGGCCGCTGTTGGTCAGGAGGGTCCTGCAGACCCTGGACCCCATTTAGAGTTTAGGGTTTAGGGATCTCCGTGCATGAGTCGCAACCCTTACCAGGAGGGTCCATATATACTACAATTGTGGATTTAGGTCCCTAAAACCGGATGGTCTTTTGGGGATTCTCTGGGTTAACAAACCAACAACCACCCCACAAAAACTGTTTCAAGCCAACTTCCAACCCTATCCACAGAAACCTCCCCATCGTTAGCTTTACTCACTGTTTAAGCCCTAAACCCAAAACCCTAGATCCAAAACCCTAAACCGGCTTTCTCTCAGGCCGCCGTGGAGATGGATCCCACCTGCATCCTTCGCGCTACCGAGAAGGCCTTGGGCGTAAAGTAGGGCTTCATGGTTTAGGGGTTTGGGGTTGAAGAGTTAGGTTCAGGGGTTTTGGAGTTAGGCTTTGGGGGTTAAGGGTTTAGACTTAGGGTGTAGGGGTTTGGGGCTTTATGTGCAAGACGTCTGCGGACCATCCAAGCGAGAAGCACGCAAAGATGATGAACAGGGCGACATACAATGCTAGTTACAAATTCGAGCATTGCGCCGCGTGCACGCTGCACTTGTCAAATTTGCATAGCAATTCAATTCCAGATTCCAACAGGACTACGCAATGGAACAGGACAACGCAGTGCCTGCACAGGTGCACAAATCACAGCCCGACTGATGGCGGGGTAATCCACACCATGAGAAACCCCATGAAATAGCCCATGTGGCGGTTGCCGGATATCCCTCGGCACAACACACTTTGAACCCACTGGCACTGTACACACAAAAAGTCTGACGTCGCTCGATCTTTGTTTGTTTGCCAAGCGGTGGCCTGCTCATGGCCAAAGAAGCGTAATCAGCTTCGCACATGAACGCTTGCCGCGCTGAGCCCGTCTGTAAGGCCGAATGCAATCTGGCAGTATTCCATGCTGCCACGTTGACTGGGGTCCTGTGGACACTACAAAATTGGGTTTTAGAGTTATACGTAAGGGTTTAGGAGTTTGGGGTTTTAGATGGTTTTCGACTTAGGGTTGAGGGGTTTGGGATTTTTAAAGTTAGGATTCAGGGGTTTGGGGTCCTAGACTTGAAAGGGGCTTGGGAGTTTGGGCGTAGCATGTAGCGTGGGTTGGCGCTGAGGGGTTTCGGATGAGAGTTTCGCGCGCGCGCGCGTCTCGGGGTTTATTCGGGGTTAGCGAGTACGGCTTGGCGGCTTGGCGTGAGACGGTAGGGTTCCAGGGTTACCCTAAGGGTCCATGTACCCAAATAGATATACTTTGGCCTCAAAGTAGTCCCTATATAAGTACTTTGGGGCCAATGTATATACTATTTGGGCACCTGGAGCCTTAGGGTTGGCCACGGTTCCTTCGATCAGCCTTCGCAGCGCTACGGAATGTTGCTGCTTCATGCCATACTTCAGTTCTTTTGGTCGACACCTACGGTTTTGGACCTAATAGAGTTTAATAGAGGCTGGCCTCCAAATTTGGGGACTTTCAGCATTGCTGCTTCGGGTTTGGGGTTTAGCTGGGTTTCAGATTTCAGATGATCTCCGCACGTCTCTGCTCTCCCTTGTTTGTCCGGCATGAGGCTTCTTGAAGGCAATAAGATACAAGATCTGTGATAGCGGCCGGGATGGGTGCGAGGGGTCGGTTGTCTCCGGCAGATATTTATGCCTGCTGCATGCCTGACGGCCTGCAATGCTTCGTAGCTTGCTGTAAGCCTCGATGCCAACAAAGTTGCTTTCTTGCTTTTGCCTTCGGTCAGTTGTAACCTAAGAATCTGAACTTCCTATGCATATCCGAAAGCCTTCGGGTAGGGAGTTGAAGGTGCATTGAATGCCTCCACCCGAGGTTTACTTTGATTGAACCCCCAACCTTGGTTCCCAAGCCCTGAAACGTGAACCCTCACGGATCCTAAGCCCTATAAACCCCTAAACCCTACGCATCCCTAAGCCCTAAATCCTCACGCATCATGTTTGTCATTCCGAAAGGCCGTGAATGGCAAGCTGGCTTACGAGAACCGTGCTGTGGCGTGTCATGGTAGGCCTGCTGCCTGCTTCAAGGTTTAAGGTTTATAGGGTGTAGGGTTTGGGGTTTCGGGTCAAAGTTTACGGCTTTAGTCTTTTTCTCTGTTTCGGGTTTGGGTCTAGGCCCAGGCTCTTGTGAGATTTGTTGACACAGGGCTTCGGTTCCGCTCAAGCTAAGGGTTCAGATGCTTGTTGTTCGGTTTGGGGCTTAGGGTTTTGCGGTAAGTGCTTCACGCTTAGGGTTTGTGGTTAACAATAATTGGGTGGGGGGTGTGGGGATGAGCATGAGTGAAGCAAACTTTGGAAATTTGCAGCTTTCTCAGCAAGAGGGCCCATTTTGACTGTCTGACTGCAAGCCCCTGCTGCCAGACTGTACCAGACATGTACGTGTGTTGTTTGCGAAATTCTGCCTGCTTGTACTCTTTTAAGAGTCTTAAACCCTAAGGCCTAAGCTTTAAACCCTAAGCCCTACACGCTAATGGACTCTTGACTGTTGTCGAGTACCTTGACCATACGAGTTGTGACCTTCCCAGCCAGGACCATTCGCGAGGTTTTGAACATGAACATCGACGGCATGAAGTACCGCAAGGCAGTACGGTTTAGGGATAAGGGTTCGCAAGGTGCCTTCAGGGGTTTTCGGGTTTAGGGTTTGGGGGTTTAGGAGTTTTAGGTCCTAGGGCTTAATTAGGGAGGTCTGTTTACTTTCAACAAGGCGATCAGATGTACACGTCAAGCTGCCAACAATTTTCGAATCTGTCCCCTTTGTTGCTTTCGTGCTCACAACCTGCAGTGAAGCAACAACCTGGAGATCAGTGCATGTGTCATATTCTTAGGTTTTATGCATATTATGTTGTTTGTGTACTTTGTTCTGGTTATTTGGGTCCGCGGAGGAATGCTGCCTGCAGATTTCGGCAATCCTGCTACGGAGTTCTTGCAGTTTTGCTGCTCCATTTGCTGTCCGAAATGGACCCGAGTAAATAACAAGAAGGAGGCACCGGGTGATCTTGGAAGGATGACGCTTAGTATCAATGGCATGGTCCGATGGAGTGTCCGCCCCGATCACTCATGATGCCCCTATGAGGTGGAATTGTTGGAGTACCTGGACCATGAGAGGGTTGGGTCATTTTTTCTGTCGGGTTTTGCAGAATGCGGAAGGAGCCTCAGACTACATACCGCCAAATACCAAAGACCCCTCAACTATTTCTTTCTCAGCGCAAAATCCCAGGCAAACCCGGACTGCTCCCAAAAAGCCAAGCCCGAGCCCAGCAATCACAGACCGACCCGGAATACGACACCCTAAACCCTGAACCCCCAAACAAAGCCAAGACTGAGCCCAGCAATCACAGGCCGACTTGAAATACGATCTTAAAGGGGGCCGTCTCGACTTGCTGCCACCCCGCTCAGATGCGGGACCTGTGCCACAAGGAGCGGCTTTTGGGCTACTGGGGGTGTTTAGAGCTGAGGGTCCAGGGTTTAGGGATTAGTTATTTGAGGGTGAGGTGTGCTGATTGCGAAGTGTACAGGAGAGGAATGTGATGATTCGTTGTTCTACCGATCTTTTCTTCGGCAAGCATGTTCTGAATGTGCTGGTCACTGGATGGCCGTGGAATTTTTCGCAGTTCAGCCAAGTCTCTTTGAAGACGCCGCTCAGAACTCGGTAGATTCAAAAGCCTTCGACCTGTCCGAAAACCCTAGGCCCTAAACCCACAGCATACGGCCAGCACACCCGTGAGCCTGATGCAATCAATCCTCCACTGTTCTTGACTGCTGCCTTCGGTGGTTGGAGTTTCATTTTTAGGGTTTAGGGTAAAGTTTAGGGTTTCGGGGTGACGACAGCTGCCCGATGGAACTCCGAAATTCCCAGATCCACTTATGTACAGTTTCCATGTATCTGCGCTTCGGTATCTCCCTCCGTCGTAGCTTCCACTCACGCTCTGAAGCCCCCAGCTCCCAAAAGCCGAAGGAGGAAACTGCAGGTTTCTGGCAGTCATTTAGGAATTTAGGGTTTAGGGCTTTAGGGTTTAGGGTTCAGGGTTCAGGGTTTAGGGTTTTAGGGTTTAGGGTTTAGGGTTTAGGTTCTGTCGGCGGGTTTGATTTGTTTTCTTCCTCTCCTAGTATGGAAGACACGTAGAGGCCTTGGCATTGCCGTAGTACTGCTAACCATGCGGAGCAAGCTGCTTTACGATCAAGATGCACAGGGACGAGCCATGATGATGACCGTCAGTATCATAGTGTTGACTGTAACATGGCGGTGTCGGGTGGTGAAACTGCTGCTCGTAATGGTGGTGATGGCGAGGATCATGGCAATGACGAGGGTAACAGTAACACTAAGAATGGTGGCAGCCGTCATCGCCCGGACTGTTGCAAATTAAAGTTCTGTTGCCTTCCCGTGTTTGTCCCAGTCGTTGTTCTCTGTGCTCCAGTGTTTTCAACACCGGACCGAGTTGAGTCTTGCGACCCCTTGACTTTGTTGGTATATAGCCCTACACTCTAAATAGACCCATTCAATTTCGTTTGGATCGGATGTCCACTATGGTCAGGTCGAGGGCGGCCCAAAGCTCCGCGGGCTGGGTCGGAGCCCCAACTAACGGTTTAGGGTCTCGGGTTGCGGGATCCCACACCCTAAAACCCTGAAATTCGGAAAAAATCCAGAACAAACTCTACAAAACCCTAAGCCCTAAACCCACATCCCAACCCCATGCCCAAGCCTGCAATACTCCGGGGCCCGGTGTGAGGGATTTGGGATCTCCGGAGACCACAAACCCTTGATGTAGATCCTGAGCAGGATTCTTCTTCTAAAGCTTGCAAGCAGTATGCCTCCTAGTCCTACTGTTGATGATATAAATCCTGCATTACCTTAAGGACCCTAGACTATGGGAATTATGGTATACTCCTTACTATGGGTAATGCAGGATTTATAGCATCAACCGTAGTTCTCAGATTCCTTCACATAAGCCGCATGCTATGGTCCCGACTGCGCCTGCCTAGGCAGCCACTGCCAGAAGCTACGCTCAATGTGGCTTGACAGCTTAATTGGCCTGCTTTGAGGCGTTTGGCGGTTTCGGGTTGGATACTGCCCCACTCAGAAACAGTTGAATCATATGTGTAATGGTATAGATACATACGGCTCCTATTTTCCTTTATGTTGGACTGTTACTGTATGGGAGCAGCATTATGCACGGGTTTGCTGTTTAGGGCTTAGGGGTGTGATTTTCAGAATAAAACCCCAGCTATCGCAAGGCTTGACATGTGTTGTCCAACGGTGTTAGCACCGACACCATGGGGATATTCGGAACCAGAGCAGCAACAATGACAACAGCCACGACAATATCGGCATCGATCCTGCAACAGCAGGAAGACGCGCAGCCCAGTCATGGCTCCTTACCGGTAGCCGCTGTATGACACATTAAATGCCATCGCCTCTGAATCTCGGAAAGACATGGGACATGTTTAAGTAAGTCCGTCGTAGTACAGCTGGCTATGAAGATGAACAGGTCCTGCCCCATAAGGAGTTTTTCGGTTTAGGGACCCCTAACCCCCCCCAGGTACCTACTATACAAGGTACTAGAGCCCCTAGGGCCCTATATAGTACCTGCAGGGTTAGGGGACCGCCCCGCTGAGGAGTTTTTTCAGTTCCTTGCGTGCCAGCTGTCCATCGAGAGTCGCGAGCACTTGGGAGAGGAGCTGGCAATGACGGAGAAGGCGGTTCTTCAGGCTTTAAGAGCTCGCTTAGGGGCTTTTTTATAAGGGCTCACATAAGGGCTCCTTTAAGCATCTGGGGGTTTGGGTTTAGCCTTAATGAGTTTCTGAATGCAGGAATCAGATTGAAAACATCTGGGTAAACACTCTTTTGGGGACTGTAGGGGTGTTCTCTCGCTATTTATTATGCAGACAGCTTCCGTTACCCTAGTCAAGCCCAGCTGTCAAGCCCTTCCGAGAATTCTCCGACCATTTCGGGCCTATTTGTGGGCCCCTCATTGTCTGAGGCTAGTAGGAGGATTGGCGCCTTGGAGGTTGCTTGGGTTTAGGGTTCTGGAGTTCTAGAGATCTCAGCTGTGGAACTTTAAGGCTTGAGGGTTTTTTTAAGGGGCGTTTTGTTGAGTTGCAAATTCAGGGTCTCTGGGTTTAGGGGGGTTTTAGGATAGTGCCTTTTTGTACGGCTTCCTTCAGGGTTTAGGACTTGGAAGGCTTTGGGCTATAGGAGTCAGGGTTGAGGTTCTGAGATTCTGGGAGGTTTAAATATCAGGTTTTAGGGCTTAGGGCTTAGGGCTCCGAAGAGAGAGGCCGCTTCTCGCCCACGTGAGGGCTGTTAGGCGAAAGGCTGGGAGACTGCTGTGCGAGGCTGAGGTTTCCGGCCGGATAACCCTAGACCCTGTTCCCTAAAACCCTCAACCCTATACCTAAGCCGTTTAGATGCTTTCGGGTTCCAGATAGTTCGAGGTGGAGGTGGAGCCTGACATGCTGACATAATCCCGCACCACCCCAACATACAATGCCGTCCACAACCCTTTAGGAGCCTGATAAAGGAAAACCGTAGTTCTAAATGCCCAAACCATGCCATAACATGATTCGAGACGTCATTCTCAGCATTACGGCCCCATATTGCCCTACATAGCTTGATGAAAGCCTGTAGACGCTGGCTGGAGCTGGATCTCCCGGTCAGGCAGCTGCCGAACTCTTCCCAGAAGTCGACAAGCACGTGAAGCCGAACCTGGGGAATCTTGGCCTCGGCGTTCCGACATATTTTTACCACGGGGCTTCGCGCTTTGGGGTCCTGCGGTCTGCGGTTTGCAGGTTCTGCAGGGTTTAAGGGGTTTCGGGACTAGGGTTTGAGGGGTAGAGGGAGTTACGCGTGTACGTTTTTGAAAGCTTGCAAGGCTCGAAGCTGCTTTTTTGTGGGGAGGTAGCAGGTCGCAGGTGTTACGTGGGCCGCCTAACCTAAATCCGAGGCCCTAAACACAAAATCCTAAGTTTTCCTCGGCATGTATATGCCAGATAGTCAAGGACTGCTTCTCCGCCTCGCCGAGTTTACATCATTCAGTGTGCAGGGTTGAGGGCTTTATGCAGAGTTCTACATAATTTGGAGTAAGATCTCCAAAAAGCCCTATAGTAAGTACAGTGTGACGTATCTCCAAGTATAGTCCAACATATCTCCAACAATTAGTTAATGAAAGCTTCTTTATGACCGGTTTCATGGGTTCCATGTGTCCTTGATAGTGGCTTATGCCGCCGAATTCGCTGCTTCTGGGTGTTCGGAGCCTAAGCTTAATCTGAAGCCTTTCACCTTACAGAGCGAGCGCGAAGGGTTTTAGGGTTTAGGGGGGACTTTAGGGTGTAGGCTGAGTATCAGATTTCATCCTAACTTGGGCGTATTGGAGTTGAGGGTTTATGGTTTGTTCTTTTGGCTCGGTCGTTTGCTTCGAGATGTTTTCGTCCCATAGCTCATTCGATTTAAAAAGCGGGGTCTCCGCTGTTTCTAGCTTTGTTCCTTTGTATTTCTATCTCCTCCCTCCGAGCTGTATAGACTTCAGACCCCTACCTCGAGTCCTTTCGGATGCTGATACAAGAACAGAATCCCGTTCCCCCTAATATTAACCCCTGCCCAATAGAAACTCGGAAGGTGTTTTAGTGTTAGGGTGCATGTTCATCTCTACCCATAGGCCCGTAGGTAGTTCCTTTTTATGGCTTATATGAAGAATCCTATAAGGTAAGCCCAAAAAGGAACTATTCAGGGGCCTATGGGTACTGCCACTTTCGAGGGGTCGTGCTCCTGCTCCAGCTCATGCTTCCGCGCCGGCGTTTGCTCCTGCTTCCGCTGTGTCTCTTGCGCCTAGTCCTACTCTTGCTCCTGCTCTTGCTTTTGCTCTTGCTCTTAGTCTTGCTGTGCTCTAGGGGTCATTTGGAGCCTCGAAACTTGCCCCCCAAATTCAGAAGAATTAGGTTTGAAAGGGCAGGGATAATTTGAGAGGATTGGCCCCCCAAGTGTTTATTAGGGGGGGTATTTAATTAAGGGGAAGGGATTACGCCGAGTAGAATGCCCTTGAAGGCCCTAGAACCAGAACCCTACACCTCGATAAGGGTTTAGGGTTTAGGGTTTACAACCCCGATAGAGCGCTGAGAGCCCGATGAAATTGGGGGCCTTTGATGAGCTGAGACGTTGTCTTCAGGCCGACCAAACGGGAACTCATTCCCGGCAACTGCTTTTGAACAGTCGTCTTCGTCACATTCGTGCGTCAGGAAGACGTTGTCTGTCGATCGGATGCAGCTGTCCTTAAGCCCGGAGCTTCAAGGTAGACGTTGAGCCTTAAATCCTATAGATCCTATAGATCCTATACCCCTAGTCCCTAAACCTTACACCCCGGCCCCAGACCCTAATCCCTATACCTGTTCTGAGTTCTGCCGTGCTGTGAGGAATACGGAACGATGGGTTCCCTACCACACAGTGCTTGGAGTCCACGAGCTTTTCCTGATGGAGGCTTAGGGTTTCAGGGTCTAGGACTTAGGGCCGGAGGTGTTTTGCTTGGCAGGTCTTAGTGTTTGGAGTTTATCGTTGACTTGTTTCGAATTCGGGGTTTCTGGGGCAGTAGGTGATATGGCCTGTCGAAGTTTATGGTTTCTTGCAGTCCAGTGCATTCAGTGCTTTTCACGAGAGCTTCGCATTCGCAACCAGTGTCGGAATTTCAGGCTTTTGGGGCGAGCAGTTCGGCGCATGCGATTTTAGAATGCGCGGTCGAGACCCTAGCCCCTAAGCCCTAAGCCCTAAACACTATAAATCCCAAGGTAGTCCTCAGATCTGGCAGTGTTGGAATGTGTTGGATCCAGATTTTTGGGGTGGTGTTTTTGTAAAGTCAATTTGGGGTGTGTGTATATTTGGGGTGTCCTATGGGGGGGGGGGGAAACCCACGTAGTGAAACCGCACGTAACATCACGTTGTCACCACCGAAACCCTCAACCAACCCTAAGCACCCTCTGGTGAATCCCAAGAAGTTGGAACATGGGTTCAGGATGATGAGTTGAGATCGCCTATTACAGGGCCCATACTCTACCTTAAGGGCATGAGGATAATATGTTCCAACATGTTCCAACTTTTTTGGCTTCTGCTGTCAACTCTAAGCCCTAAACCCTATAAGCCCTAAACCCTAAACCCTATAAGCCCTAAACCCTATAAGCCCTAAACCTTAAATCCTAA